>APFE031655894.1:21044-69716 GCA_000404065.3 Pinus taeda
GATTTTTAGTAATCTTGAGGATGGAGGGTTGATATATACCTCAAAAGTAATTATAACCTTTTTGCTTTTAGATTTAATTAAAAAATGTTATAAAATAAAATTAAAATAAAATATTTGTAAAATATTTTGATTTTGAAATAAGTTATGGTTTTTGGGCATGTGGTATTAATAAGCCATGGTATTCGTCCATGGTATTTACCGAAGACTTCTTATTTCAACTTAAGATGTATGAAGATTTGTTGACTTTTTTTTATAAATATGGTCAACATATGCTTAGTCTTAATGCTTATCAACGGTTGTAGTGTGTTAAGAGTTTGTTAGGTTGCATTGACTTTTAATAAATTTAAAAGATTAGATTTGTGTCTACCCACCAATTTCCTAGGGATTTGAGATTATTCCAATTTTTATAAGTTCATATTCTAATTAGATGAGGAAATTAATATATAAGAAAAAATTATTTAGCAAAATGGTCCATTTTACAGTAAGATTTGTACTTCTTTTTTTTCTCAAATTAAATTAGATTCGTGCCACATAGCTCCACGTCCACCAATTTCCTAGGGATTTGAGATTATTCCAATTCCAATAAGTTCATATTCTAATTAAATGTGGAAATTAATATATAAGCAAATTTTCTACAACCCAGTATGGGGTGCCGTGTAAGTTTGTTCGTTAGTACGTCAAATGGACATGTGCCCCTTTAAAATGAAAATAAAAATAAATTATGCTTACATTTCAAAAATATTCCACAAGAGATTTAAACAAATTATTTGTCAAATGGACATGTGCCCCTTTAAAATGAAAATAAAAATAAATTAAAAATATTCCACAAGAGATTTAAATAAACTATTTGAAGATCTACGTTAACTAATTTATGTTGATATCTTCATATATATCTATATATAGAAAAAAAACTCTTAAAATTACAATATTTTAATGTTGTATAAAAAAGATATTCAATGTAGATATATCAATAAAATATTTAATATTGACATATACTTCAAAATATATTATAAATGTCTATATATATATATATTTATATAATCATTTAAAAAAATTATTCACATATCATAAAATAATAAGTTTTTATGGTTAAAAAGTATATTTGGTTCTATATCTACTATATATAGCATTCAAAAATACAATTTAAGCAATAAAAAATTACACATTGTATTTTGCACTCTAAAGAAATTTGCATGTGAAGAAATTTAATCCCTCTCGGCTCTACATTGGTAAGGCATTCTTCGTGTTGCAATAATTTTTTTGTTATATTTATAAAGTCTTTGGCTATATCAACCACATAAATATTTTTAATGTGGTTGTACTAGTGTAAAGAATAATTAAAAGTCTAGATCCATAACATAATAATCAAAAGCCTAGATGGCCCATGGTATTGATAAAACATGGTATTAGCCCATGATATTATCATTTTCTTCCCTCCTCTTCCTCTCTCTTTCCCTATCTTTATCTTTCTCTTCTGGGTATTGGCCCATGGTATTGTTAAAAAACTTATTTAGAAGTTATTAGTATTCATGGTTACAAATTTTGTTAAATTGTAAAGTTTTTAATTATTTATCCACTTATTAATTAAATTTAACGATGATTATAGAATCATTTTTCATAATATAATGTGTTAAGTATATTAAATCTTATTTTATCTAAAAAAAATTGTTAATAAAAAAGAAAAAAAAAATTGAATTTAAAAAATATCTCACATCTCATGCATACACATCTACCCTATACACATCTAATATATTACATCTAACATCTCACATCTAACATCTCAAGCCTACGCATCTACCCTATACACATACATCTAACAGTACACATCTAACACCCACACATCTCTGCCCTATACTACCTTGTAGAGCACCTCTAGCTACAATAAAAGAAAGGATAATTTGCAATTTTTCTAGTTTCCAAATGCTAATCATTTTGTAATTTTGGTGTAATTTTGGGTCTGCACATATCTTTTCTTTGTTCCCGTTGTTTTTTTTATTTCCATAGTAAGACATGGCATGCATTCACTTGCATACGCCTACAAAAGAAAACTTTTGACACTTTCCATCACAAAGAGATTTCTTGGGAAGGGAATTTTATAACTTTTATCATAACTTGTACAAGGCATTCCAAGTATAATAATGGATTCATCTGAGACTCTTTGAAAATTCAATTCAAAATGTCTTCTCATAGTGAGATAGGAGTGTGGTATGCATTTACTTGTATAGGCCTACAAAACCAAACTTTTGACACTTTTCATCATTGGAGAGGTTTGTTGGGAAAGGAAGTTTCAGTGTAACATTTTGAGATTGTTGTTGATGTCAAAGGAGACACCAACTCAATGATATAATTATTTAGGCTTGTAGATGACTCCAAGCCCTTTCCAACGAGCTATAACATGCCTCTCCACTCCTCTATGATGAGGAGAAATGATTTTTTTTTAAGTGGAAAAATCAATGTTTGACCTCCTCTACAAGTCATCCTACATGAAGTCACGTGAGCTTGTGGAGCATACTTTGACTTATTGAATGTCTTGTTGAGCAGACTTGTCAAGTTGGGGGTCGAAGATGAAAGGATTGGAGTCCTTATTTTTTACCAAGTTGGAGCTTAGGAGTTGTTGAGAGGATTGGAGTCCTCATTTTGACTAAGTAGGAGCTTAGATCTGATCAAGTTTGGTGCCTTGAAAAATTCAAAGATATTGTTGTACAGGTTGGACCCTGATACCTTGAAAAATTCAAAGATGTTATTGTACAGGTTGGACCTTGATTTGTTCTACAAAGAGTATTGGAGTTATCACCATTTTGATCAATACAATTATTTCTCTTGTGTTTTAGTTTATTTTGTGATAAAAATATTAACTAGCATAAAATAACAATTGAAAGAAATATTGATTCATCTTCTCTCTTAGTATTTCCAACACAGCAAAATGAGAAATCCTTTGCATTCATGATTTGCAAATGAGATGGGTTGATTAGAATTTTGTCCCTTCAGTGCTCATGCTTATTGATCTTTACTATATGCAATTCAAAATGAATCTTCTCTATTGACATTATTAAAGAATGTTTAATAAAGAATATGAAGTTATTTCGGTTGTTGATGAGATATTGTTACTCACTAATTGTGGCTAGCCTTAGGAGTGACATTTTATGTAGTGTATCCTTTATTGCAATTGCTATTGGCATTAAGATTACTTTTGTGATAACTAACTTGTTCAATCATAGAACTTATCATTTGATTGGGGGATATCAATCCACGGTTACAAGATGTGACCTTGGTAAGTTTGGTTTTGGTAAAAGCTACCCACATTTCTAAATGATTCTATATTCTTTTCAACACCTTTTAAGAGTGTGGGGGCGCGGGAAGGGAGGAGGGGAGCGCGGGGGAGGGGGAATTACAAAACATTAGTTAGGGTGATCAATATTTTGTCTCCAAGTTCCCAATGAACTTAGTTATAGGTGCTATAATTGCAAAGGAATTTTCACTTTATTTTTTGAATCTCGAGATACATTTGGGGGCTTTGGGTCACATTTGTTGTGGGGGTACAAATTACAATTTGTGAAAATAGTTTACTTCCCAAGGTTCAAGTTCAAATGCAACCATGTATTGGAAATTAACATGCATTAACCACTAAACCAAATGGACTAGTTTAATTGTCCAATTAAGTCTTAGCGTGCATAGCCATTGCCTTACTACTTCCTTACAATGTTTTGATATGACAATTTTGACTCTTTTTGTAAATTGGCATGGAAATTCCCAATATAGTTGGGCACAATGCCATATTATCTTTAGGATCATTAACTTAATTCTATACAAACAAAGTACTTTACATAGCAAGTTGTATTTTTTCCCAACTTATGTCTCACACATTGCCATGGGTATTTTGAGGCCAAGCCTCACTTGGATGGTCTACATGGCAAATTTTGCGATAGATAATCTTCTTGAATTCCTCTAGTATGATCACAAGTGTTCTCTCTTCTTACCTGAATCTAACCATATGGATATGACTTGTAGTAATAACTTGTACTATATCACATAGACAACAAGTGCAAGCTATTAAGGGGCCACGAGGCATGACACTGAGACCACTAGAGGTGTTAGTGTTGGAGGTGAGGGAGAATGTTGTCATAACAACCTAGGGATTGAGCATCTACTCAAAAGATTGTATAGTAGTATGATACCATTGGCTTCCAAATCCCAATTTGAAAATAAAACAACTCTAGGATACCAATAATATTATGGTCTCAAGAAAGGAGAGATCCACAATAGGTTAAAGAGACATTGGATGAAGTAACAAGTTGAATTTTGAGTTGTGCCCTAGGGCCTAGTTGGAAGCATGTCTCCAATTTGCTTTATAGGAGGTGGTAGTCACATGTGAACAACAAGAAGTGTTATAGTTTCATACGGAACATTTTTTTGGACAAGAGTTAGATGCATCTACAAGCATAGAGGGCTTGGGGGAGCATAACATAATTTTCTTTTACTACACTATTTTTCTAGGATGGTGTCATGCAAAACCTTTATGATCATTTTTGTCATATTATTGTTTTATTGTTTAAGATATGAATCATGACGGTAACATTGTCATACCATTGAAAATTTTAATTTTTTGAACCATCCATTATGGTCTTTTCAATGTATTGTGCACTTCGTGGTTGTGGAAATGGTATTGTTTGGTGTAATTCTTAATCTCATGGATACTACCTACATTTGTTTCTTTAATCTAGTAAATAATTCATTTTGTCTTCTCCATGTTTGTGAATCAGATGTTAGTGTAGGCTTGTGCAATGTAAAGATGTTACATTCTCTTGCAAGTTTAGCAATGTTGAATGTCCATCAATTCTCTTCCCTGCCTTAGTGTTATTGTGAAACTAGTTTTCTAATATAAATGGCGATTGGATAGGACATAATATACTTTTGATATCAATATTTTTAGTGCTTCTAGTTTGTTATTTGTATAAATACCATACTTTTGCAAAGCTCAATTTTATGTCTCACCCAATTGATCCAAGTGAGGGTAAAGCTTGTAGCCTAGATATTTTTCATTGCAATATTGAAGCTACATTTCCTAGATGCAAGTTATTTTAAGATTGATGTTTCGACATATAACTATCACATTATCTCTTTCTTTTCCATGATAGGAAATGAAGTTGGAATTTGACAAAGCCAAGACTTATCTTTCACATGGATTGTGTCCTAGTATTAAAGGATAAACAACTAATTAAACAACACTTTTGCTAAGCAATACCAAGCTCATTTAAGTATATGGAACTACTTTAATGCCTAGCTATGATATCTTAACAGATTTTAATGGTTTGTTTGTTTCTTGCATTTGGGGCTGTTTTCAGGTTTGGAAACTAGGGTTAATTTTGCTCAAAGATTGTGTTAACTACCTAAATGCTTATATTTCTAATTTGATGCTTGATTGAACTCTTTGTTCCAACATGATTGGTTTAATGTGATTTTTATTGATTCAAAGATTTGGGTTAAAGTTAAAGACATTTATGAATAAGGAAATATTTTGTTCACCTCTTTGTCATGTTTATTTGAAAAACATATGGTATTGTCTTTAATCCATGGCTTTGGTTGTTCACTAAGCATTCATTGTGTTTTCCATAATTGTTATTGATATTTTATATATTTGATGGTTTGAGTAATTATGCTTTTATTTGATTTCACCTTGTGGCGTGATTTAAGCATCTTCAGATTTTAGAATCTACTTTGTTTACTTATATTTTCTTTGAAAAGACTTATTGATATTTAGAAAAAAAAAAAATGAGCTTTGTATACTAAGCAAATGAGCCCTTCATTTTTCACTTTATTATCATAGATCTTGGGTCTATTATTTGTCGTTGCTACAAAAGTATTTCTTTGCTACGCAAACGAGCTCTACATAGAAAGGGAAATGAGCTCTATGTAGCTAAGCAATTGAGCCCTTCATTTTTCACTTTATTATCATAGATCTTGGGGCTATTATTTATTGTTGTTATAAACTAATTTATTGCTACAAATTTTTATCTTACAAGCTAGTTTGTTACAACATTGTGTATGTTTTTTATTGTGTGTTTGGGGACCTTACTTGAGCTCATCTTGGTTGACATAACCCATTAGATTAAAAATACAACCCTTTGAACTCAAAGACATAAATTAACTTTAAATCCACTATAATCCCTAATTGTTTGATCCTCTTGATTGGTGGTGATAGAAGTAGAAGCCCTAGGGGGGTCTTCATTTGGTTTGACTAAGCCATTGGATCCCTAAGATATAGTAGGTAAGCTTCCATATTGTTGAATTATATCCATCACTAAAACAAGGGGAGTAATTGCTAAGGCAACAATTGTGACTTTCCCATGTTACTCGTTGTCTTGATCACCTTGTGAAACTTTGCACTAAGCTACAAGATTTTGTTGTAACAAAGTCTATCAAGGAACTCCAAA
The DNA here is from genome assembly GCA_000404065.3 of Pinus taeda. Classification (NCBI taxonomy): domain Eukaryota; kingdom Viridiplantae; phylum Streptophyta; class Pinopsida; order Pinales; family Pinaceae; genus Pinus; species Pinus taeda. Next base: position 27,476 of record APFE031655894.1, read on the forward strand.
TATGTATGGTGCAAGGTGATGTCTAGTATTAGAACAATCAAATTTCATGGCTAGGGAATATGTAGTAGGGCAAGGAATAAATACTAGGTTGAATTTTTCACTCCATGGTTACTCATGAAAATTGTTATAGAGGCATCATTTAGTTACAGCCTTTTGGGGATGCCAAGCTGCTTATGGATTAGACAAACAATAAGTTTCCAGTAAAGAATTTGGTACCTGATTCAAACACGAGCAGAGTTTTAGAGGTAAAGAGAAAGTTTGTGGAACCATTTTCACTTGTATATATAAAGAATTTAATGTGAGTTTATCATCTTTTCAAACAAGATTTACCTTTGCAAGAAGAGGTCTTTCAAAGAAGAATTTAGGAGGTAAACCCTTTTTAGAATATGTTTAGTCTTAAATACTAATTTCCGGAAATAGTACTTAATGCCAGTGGTTATGACAAATTAAATGTGCTAGGTTGAAACTATGGCCTGAAATGCCATTTTATGTTTGTAATGTTGTGAAGCACAATAGAAGTCTTAATACGTCCTTGGATGACAAATAAGTCCTAGGCCATGGTTGAAACTCTTTCAGTTTCCCTTTTTAGGCCAAAAAGGCTAAGACAATGTATATATTGATTTCATCTTTGAATATCAAAGACAAAAAGAGAGAGAGAATCCATGGGAAAAAACAATCATACAACACAAATTTGTTGCTAAAAAGGAAATATCTTCTATCAAATACAAATGTTGGGAACATACTTGTTAGCGTTGCTAATAAAGCCAATTTTTCATGAATGGTCATACCAACCTACATTTTTTACAATGTTAGGAACATAAATTTCAATAATATGGATAAATTGCATTACCTGAAGCCAATTTTTCATGAATAATGATGCGAAACTGCATTTTTCGTGAATGGTTATCTAAAACTATAGTGTTCTACCATAAATCCATGTCCTTTAACAAGAAAACATTCATAAATATCCTAAATTTTAAAAATTTCAAGATGAAAATCAATCTTATAGTCGTTACCATAATGCATTTAAGCAACTCAAAATTCCAGCGTAAACTAAGAAACATATACATCTATTATCCCTACAAATTCAATTGGACTTAGAACGAGCACTCTCATTTCCTGGAAAATGAAATGCCAAATAACAATTCCAAATTTTAAATAACTTGTTTGGGGACATCAACTTTCAAAAAACTTTCACTCTCCATAAGCATTGAGAGAAAACTTGTCAAAGTTGCCCAATTTTTTTGGGGGACAAGCTTCCTTTTCCGAAGGTGTTTAAGTTATTAAAACTACCTAATTGTTTTGATTCCCTGATACGGGAGAGATTTAAAAGTTGGAACATGTCTGGATACAAGAACTTGTCAAGGCTACCTGAAATATTTGGCAAACTCAACCATTTAAATTTTATCGTTAGGATGAAAACATTTGGTAAAACTCTCTAAAGGTTTTTGTAAGTCTAGGTATTTGGAAGAGCAAGATCTATTTGGACGCTCTCAACTAGAGGATGTCTCTGGCACTTTCTATTCTTTAAAAGTTGGAACATGTCTGGATACAAGAACTTGTCAAGGCTACCTAACTCAACCATTTAAGTTTTATCGTTAGGATGAAAACATTTCGTAAAACTCTCTAAAGGTTTTTGTAAGTCTAGGTATTTGGAAGAGAAAGATCTATTCGGATGCTCTCAACTAGAGGAAGTCTCTGGCACTTTCTATTCTTTAAAAGTTGGAACATGTCTGGATACAAGAACTTGTCAAGGCTACCTAAAATATTTGGCAAACTCAACCATTTAAGTTTTATCGTTAGGATGAAAACATTTGGTAAAACTCTCTAAAGGTTTTTGTAAGTCTAGGTATTTGGAAGAGCAAGATCTATTCGGATGCTCTCAACTAGAGGAAGTCTCTGGCACTTTCTATTCTTTAAAAGTTGGAACATGTCTGGATACAAGAACTTGTCAAGGCTACCTGAAATATTTGGCAAACTCAACCATTTAAGTTTTATCGTTAAGATGAAAACATTTGGTAAAACTCTCTAAAGGTTTTTGTAAGTCTAGGTATTTGGAAGAGTAAGATCTATTCAGATGCTCTCAACTAGACGACGTCTCTGGCACTTTCTATTATTTTAAATAAAAAGAATATTGAATGTGTTACACTTTGAAAGGTTGAACAATATAGGGTTAGAGTGCAAGGAAATACTCAGGATGATTTGAAAATGAAGTGGCAAAAGTATCCAGAATGTGATAGAAACATAAAGTGATAAAGAACCCAAGGAATGGCCTTTGCCATTAAGAGGTTCACAGATATAAGTTGCCACCTAGTTTTGTGATTTAAAACAATATTTTAAATTTTTAAAGATTTTTAAATAATATGATGCAAAATTAACTTTTAAATTTATCCCTTACCATGTTGATGCATCACAAGAAGTAGTAACATGGGGTCATCCATCCTTACATCTATACATCCAAAGAAGTAGTAACATGTTGATGCATCACAAGAAGTAGTAACATGGGGTCATCCATCCTTACATCTATACATCTATACATGGGGTCATCCATCCTTACAAAGTTACAAACCTGTAAGGCACACAAATCAACCCAAGGATACATGAACAATCTTATAAATATGATATGATGTGAATTATTGATGTCAAGACTATATATTTGACTATCGGCCCATATTATCAAAAAGAGATGTCTACAAAGATGAAAAGAAATAACTTAAAGTCCAAAACATTGTTTTCCATCCAAAATGCATATATGGGTAAGAAGACCCAACTTTCACATTAAACAACTCAATCAAGCATAATAAACTACAACTAAACTACTCACTTAGAACCATGACCAAAATCGCACAAAATTTTAAGAACAAACTATTCACAAAATTCTTAATTCATAGAAGCTATCCGAATCTGGTCCTGTTTGCAAAAGTGTGGTCTTTGTTGACAAAATAAATATGCTTTTTGAGGCCGCCCAAATTCTATATAAATGCAAAGTTCATGAGAAACAACAACAGAAGGCATTGTGTTAATAACAAAACAATATATGTTATCCAAAGTTCTGTTGATATAAAATGTCTAATTTCACAGTTAAAGGAAATGGAGGTTGATATAAACTGTCTAATTATACAGATAAAGGAAATGGCAGAATGAGTTGTACCCATAAATTGAAAAGAATGAAACAATAGCGCCCATGTTTAAACCTTCCTTTTCAAAAATGCTAACTGGCAGATGCATGACATTACAAGAACTCTTTTTGGACTTTTCTTGTTTCAAGGAAACCACAAAAGTGTCACCAGGTAGAGACTTGATGTTCTCTGGCTAAAGAAAATAACTTTAAACAAGAATCAAAGGAGAAAAAGAATTAGTGAAGAGGAAAATTCACGTCAAAAAGTCCTCACGAAACCTGAGAACTTCAGTGAATCTCTTTGATTGAACACACTCACTGTGTGTCTTCGCCTTTCCTACCATAGTTAATATCCATCAAAAATGGGGATTCAGAGTGACTAATCCATATTTATCTAAGAATTTTTTTTCTGTCAAATAAAAAATTTGTGGTAAACGAATCTCTCTTTTGAACACTTGCATTGACTTCAATTCCTCCATTACTTTATATCGAGGAATTATCCTCCTCTCCAAGCTGAACCCAAATAGTTTTGGATACTTCACCAAATCATCCAATGGAAGTCCCACAGAATTAACCATAAAATCTACATTACACTTCAATTTTTCCAATGAATACGACAGAATGAGTGGATCCCGACTACATAATACAGAAATTTGTTTTTCCGAGAAACCTAAAAATCTCAAACACTGCAATTTTCGTTCTATTGCCTCTTTCGTTAGTCCCGAAATCACACACAGGGCAGTACCAAACGACTTTGAGCCCTTCTTAAACCCCAGATTCTCGACCTGTTCAAATAAGTCCATAAGTTTTTCCTCTGAAAACTTCAGCAGTCTGGGTCCGCGCGCCACTAAATGTGAGAATGCTTTACCATCAAAGCCCGATCTTAGCAAAAGTGAGACATTCGATTTAAGCTTTTCCTCTCCGACATCAAGTACAGTTGCATCTCTAATAACTAGTGTGGAGATATCTTCTTCTTTTATGACAGTTCTAAGGAAACTGAGCTTAGGCTTTAAACGTCGTTCGGATTCAAGAAAAAGAAGCCTCGGGTTACGAAGGACCACCGTCCGAACCTGGGCAGGGGTGGTCAAACCACAACCATTTAACAACTCAATAACTTCTTCCAAATTTTGGGTCGATGTTATACGAAGTAGGCGATTGTAATGTCTAAAAGCTTTCGTGATTTCTTTCTCTGTTAGACCACATTTGCTGATGAGAAAATCACTTACAACACCGCGCTCTAGTAGAGCCGTGGACGGTATTACGATTTGGCTACAGAAATTGGCGAATTTTATGGGAGACTTTGCACAAAATGGAATCGCGATCGAGGGCCAGTGGCCTAATAATGGGAATGGGCAGGTGATCAATCGTTTCCATATTTTCAACTGACTAGACATCATTATCATGGTCTGTGAAATGAATACAGTGAAGGCTAATTAATTTACCTGGAGGGGCCGAGCGGAATCGATGACTGAACACCCTTAAGCTCAAACCTGGGCGCTGGTTGGAAGGCGACAATATTGGGTGAGAGAATGACCAAGTAGGGTTTAATGAGGTAGTAGGGAGTTGAGGGCCCGCATAATGGCGGAGGGTTAGGGTTTGGGGTTCGGAAGATTTGGAATCCGCGATTAGTGTTTGGTAGTCCCACCCTGGATGGAATTTGACGGTCGATTTGTTCGTCAAATACCGTTAAAATTACAGTTTAGTTGTCAAGTCTTTAATGAAATTATTGTTTTATAATCTAAGATAAATTATTGTTTTTTTTAATCTAGGATAATCGGTAACTAGTGAAAGAACAGGCCTAGGATCAAATCCAACTGGCTGCCACTATAAACCTAGGTTAGGTGCAACAGCGTGCAAACCACACACAATAGCAATTAACTTATGCCTCAACAAGAGTCGAGACTATAAACCTAGGTTAGGACAGCGTGCAAACCACACACAATAGCAATTAAACCTAGGTTAGGACAGCCTAGGATCAAATCCAATTGGTTGCCACTATAAACCTAGGTTAGGTGCAACAACGTGCAAACCACACACAATAGCAATTAACTTATGCCTCAACAAGAGTCGAGACTATAAACCTAGGTTAGGACAGCCTGCAAACCACACACAATAGCAATTAAACCTAGGTTAGGAGAGCCTGCAAACCACACACAATAGCAATTAACTTATGCCTCAACAAGAGGCGAGACTATAAACCTAGGTTAGGACAGCCTGCAAACCACACACAATAGCAATTAAACCTAGGTTAGGAGAGCCTGCAAACCACACACAATAGCAATTAACTTATGCCTCAACAAGAGGCGAGACTATAAACCTAGGTTAGGACAGCCTGCAAACCACACACAATAGCAATTAAACCTAGGTTAGGAGAGCCTGCAAACCACACACAATAGCAATTAACTTATGCCTCAACAAGAGGTGAGACATCTACTCGAGGGTCACCTACTCTTCTAGCCAAGACACAACAGGCCATATACTCAATGAGATTTGAACCTCCATCTCGTGGGTTTCACCCAGCAACTTACCATTAAACCCCGTATCACTGTATTTTAATGAAATTATTGTTGAAAAGCGTTGAACTGTGAAACCGTCATATTTGAAGGATGCATGGGTTTTGAAATTCAGAGTAATAGAGTAATGAAGGATGCTTGTGTTTTGAAATTCAGAGTCATAACACTTTCAAAGTTATTTCTTTATGGTAGAGAAATAAAATGTGATCAGTTTGGTATGAGAGGTATAAATGTTTTATTTTTATTTATTTTTTTAATTTATCACAGTTGTTTTTAAATATGGATGGTATCTTTATGAAAATGATTTAGCATATTATTCGATAGATTTGTGATTTTCATTAGGTGACAGGGGTATATATAGACTTGGTGGAAGAATGTTGATTTTTTTTTTAATTAATGGGTGAGATTGAATTTGGAGCGAATATGCCAAGTATATGTTTTGTCTAAGTGGATGATAAATGCTTGGGGAGTAACGAAGCACAGAGCATTCGATAAAAAAATATTTAAAAGTAGATTAAAAAAGATATTTAGCACATTACTTGATAGATTTGTAATTTTCATTCGCTGATAGGGGTATATATATTGAACCTGTTGGATGAAAGCTTGTTGACTTTTTTTTTTAATCAATGGGTGAGATTGAATTTGGAGCAAATATGTCAGGTATATGTTTTGTCTAAGTGGATGATAAATGGTTGGGGTGTAAGGGAGTATGAAGTGTTCGATAATTTTTTTTTTTTTTTAAGTGGATTAAAAAAGATATAACCACACTTGTTGGTTCGAAATGCGTGGCCCAAAAATGTGTGATTTCTACTGAAAGATTTTTCTTAATTCATTATGGATCATAGAAGCCTGAATTCAAATAAGATATAAAAATTATTTTATATAAATATGAATATTGAAAAAAACATATAATAATAAGAACATGTAATTAAACAAATTATTATAATTAACTATTAAAATACCAACGATGGGGGTGATGGAGAAGGGATCGAGAGGACTTCGGGATCTTCAACCATTGCCAACTGCTAATCATGTGAAGAATAATGAGATAGGATGGGGGGTTCTTGGCATGTCAAAGGAATTATCACGGGAGTTGGAGACTTAAGTGCTTGTTTAGTAAATTAATTGAACTTAAATTACTTACATAAAATTATCAACCAGAGCGCTAGTAAACCAATGAACCGATGAAATGTATATGCATTGTATGTGCTAGAAGTCTTTATTACTTATTAAATGCCTAAGTCAATTTGAGTTGTCAAGATTTACATGTTTTCTACAACTATATAAGTAAAGACACTGTTGATGTCAAATGAAATCAATTATGCTCTTTTTGCTTAAATAACAATTTCATCCTTCTTAAGAGAAACTTCAAACTTGCTTCGCCACATCACACTCACACTTGCTTGAAGTAAAATCACTCACACACTTGCTTAAGATAAAATCACATCTGCTTTAATGAAAATCAAACACACTTCCTTAAATGAAATTCATTCTTGAAAACTACATTCAAATGGAAATCATACTTGCTTGAATAAAAATAAAAATCATAATCCACACCTGTAATAAAATCACACTTTAAATCGTACTCATAAATGTATCTATTTCTATGAAAACTATGATTAGAACTACTGCAATATGAAACTAAAATTCCTACTGGTGTTTTGAACTATGCTCTATCCATATGCATCTGAGATCTCTCCTTTCCTGATCAATAAAATGATTAGTAAAACGATTTCAAATCTGTATCTAAAATCAAAACTCGAACACTTGAATGAATTGCCAAAATCTAAAAGAAAATTGTGCGGAATACTAACTGTAAATAAACAAAATCCTTATTGTCTCGAGGGGGGTCTCCTACGAGAAGCAGACAACGTTATAAAGCTTTCACGAGATAACTATTCACGCATTATAATGCACAACAAGCAATGGAGTTGAAACATTGTTTTTATATCAAAATTCACAAACACAATTCTCGTCCTATTTAGCTATGTTGAGAGACATATTTATAAAATCCTTACACAATAAATGTTTTCAGAGCTTTACGCCTATGCTAATTAACATCAGCTATAATTATCCTAAAAGATAATATATCGCAGTCTTATTTATGATTTGCTAACAACATACAAATCATGAATCGAAAGATCTGCATCTCGCTCGCTTGATCTATCTTCCACGTCATTTGACTTATCCTTTGACCGGACCGATAGGGTGTCTTTTTCATCGATCCATCTTCTGTGAATAGGAATAGATCGTTGTCCTCATTATTTTCCAGCTATCCATGTGCCTTGTTTCACGGATGGAACTCCGCAACATATCGAATCTTGGATCTAGCTGCAAAAACTTTTATCAGCTACAGAATCACTAGAATTCGGTAGCTTAGGTAGATACTAAGTCAGATAATAAAGACAGATGACACTTATGAAATAGATGATGATTATATACTTGTTATGCGTCAACCTTGTAAATTGATACCCAAATTATAACTTATGAAGGTAAAAAAGGAAGGATTAAGATGGAAAAAGGAGTGTAAAAAAGAAGCAATTCTAGGGTTCAATATTCCCCCACACATAAGACATTGCATATCCTCATGCAAAATTTCAAAATTTGTAAGTCCTCCTTGTTACAGAACTGCCTCAGATACTTGAGCAAGGACATCCAAATTACTTCTCCTTGATTCCTTAGTAGTGATTTTTATCCTTGGCTTCTTCATCAGAATTTTGTGTTTCGGGCTCATAATCTTCCTCTTAAGAAATTTGTTCTCAGCAGTGAATTTCTTATTTTTCTTGTGCCGCATACAAAGGTGTAATAATATATGGTCATTATGGGTTCTGTGGATTTCATGTTGTGCCTTCACTACTTCATTTTCCTATTTTATATGTCTATTCAATACTTGTAACTCATAAATTTCTTGTTTGATGGTTTCTTCAACATGGAGATCCTTTGAAATATTTAATGCTTCATTTTCGCCTTGAGTTGAAGATGATGCAATAACTTTGCATGTAGCTTTCCTTTCCAAGGACTCTATATAGTAGTAAATTTCTTGTTGTATTGGATCAATCTCTGGAGTTTTTCTTACTGCATTTGCAATTGGTGATGGAATCAGTGATGGAACTATAGTTTCCATTTCTAAATCAACAAATTTTGGGGGTTGTCGAGGTTGTTTATGCATTGCTTAATTGACCCTTGCACTCCTTCTTATAGGAGATGATGGCTTAGTAGTGGGGGACTGTTCTTTCCTTTCCTACTTTATTTTTTCTGTTTATATAAATTTTCTTCTTATTGGCTTTTTTTACAATATTTTTCTTCTTAAGATTTACTAGCATATCTGCAAGAGGAGTTTCATCTTCTGAGTGTTGTTCGTGTGACTTCTCTTTTATCGTCAACTTCCTTCTACTTCTCTTTGTTTTATCACTGAGCTCTTTTATTTATGCCTCCTTGAAATGATTCCTAACTAGGAAACCTTCCCAATTGTCTCCAATGTTTCTTAGGTGCACTTCAATCAAGATTTTCGCTAAACCATGGTGATATAGAGCACTATCTATTGATTGAATTTTCTTTTGAATGCTATTAGCCATGTTTCTTAATCATTGAAGCATAAAATATGCTAAGTTAATTTCATTTCCATCTAGAAAAATCATCATTAATCTTGTATGATAAAAGAACATATTGCAAAATCTTCCTTCACAAGTTATAAATTTTTAGATGATCAACAACAGGTTTCTCCATTAATTTTTCAAAGTCGTAACTGGAATTCCCTCTTTAAATTCAAAAATGTCCATACCTGGATTTTTTAGAAAAACCCTCCATTCTCTTTCTTCAATTCTTTTGTTTTTAAACCAACTTTCTCCAATTCTTGGCAATTTTGTGGCTTCTGCTATGAAGGATTTTGTTAACACCAACTTTATGTCCCTGATTTCTGCTTCAATCCCATCATACGCCCTAGCAAAATATTTTTTTACCTCCTTTTCATGGCCATCAAATTTCTCCACATATTTCAACCATCGATCTTGCTGCAACATTTATTTGACCTGTGGGTAACCCTCCAGAAACCTAATTCCATTCGGCTTTGACCTCACAATGACTCCCATGGTAGAGGAAGTTTAACTCACAGTCGCTCTTTTTGACAAGTTTAGGGAATGGGAAGGAATTTGATTCCGAGACGAGTCAGGGAAACAGAGTTTTAGGTGAAATTAGTCTCGACAGTAGAACAAGGTTAAATGAAATGGAGGCATTCAACATGCAGAGGAATGATGAGTAGAGAAGTTAGGTGATTTTTGAATGATATCAAGGTTTTAAGTCTAACTTCTTCAACAATACATTGATATTTTCGTTAGAATCAAAGTTGTGTCGAATCAACTGAGGGTAATCATTACTCAGTATGGCAGTAACAATGGTTATTCATCATTAAATTTCATAATTCAGATGTTTTTCCTTTATTACATAACTTAATATTTACGTACCTTTGCTCCATTGTCTTACTGCTTTTGATTTATTTTTTTGCAGGTTGCCAAGTTGCTTTAGCTACAATCTTCATTGAAATTTTGCATTTACCATAATTTCCATTTGATCTCGTCATAATCTGTCAGTCTAACTATAGAATTTTGTTAGAGCTGCAGATTATTGACAATTTCGTAGTTGTATTATTTCAAAAAAGAAAAAGAGGAATAAAAAAATGGGACTAGAATCTGGAAAAGAAAATCTAAGCTGCCAAGAATTCTTGGTTTTTAGCTTGGATTTTTTGTATATACATGCCAACAATGTTGGTTTTCATGTTTATACAATTTATTTTTATTTTAAGAAAAACAAGATAAAAGACTAAGTTGATGAGGAAGAAGAGTCTTCCTTAACTAGCTTTAAATCAAAATTCCAATGCAGATCCTTTATAAATTCCTCATTTGTTAATGGTTTATGATATACTCGTAATTTATGACCATTTACAAGGAAGGTCACCTTCTCTTCATCAATAGTTATGATTCTGACTGCCCCATTATCAAAGATAGTTTCAATCTCATATGGACAAAGCCAATGAGTTTGAAATTTCCCTTGAAAATTCTTAAGTTTTAAATCAAAAAGCAATGCCCAATCACCAGGCTGAAATTTCCTTTCTTTAATAAACTTATCTTGCCACCTAGATCTTTGTTGTTGAACTATATTAGTTCTTTCAATATCATCTTGTCGCATCTCATCAAGTTCATTCAGTTATTTTATTCTTTGTCTTTGAGCTTCTGATAAATCAAGACCCAATTTGGTTGTTGTTTTAAAAGTCTTTATCTGGAACTCAATAGGAAATAGGATTTGTTTTCCATAAACAAGTTCATATGGAGTGTGACCATTTGTATTTCTCCATGTGGTACGATATGCCCACAAAGCTTCTGAAAGATTTTCTACCCAATCTCTTCTATGCAAGTGTATAGTTTTGGTAACAATTGTTTCAATTACTTTGTTGGTAGATTCAACTTGTCTGTTGGCTTGTGGATGGTATGGGGTTGACCTTCTATGTTTGGTTTTGTATTCCTCCATTATCTTTTGTACCAGCTTGGATGTAAATTAAGTACCTTGATCTGTCACAATTTCCCTTGGGACACCAAAACAAGTAAAAATATCCTCAAAAAGAAATGGAACTACAACATTTTCAGTAGCAGAAAAAATGGCTTTAGCTTCTACCCATTTTGTGACATAATATGTACAAACAAGAATATACCTTTTTTGTTTTTATGGAAGATTGATTGGACCAACAAAATCCAAAGCCCATTTTTCAAAAGGTTCAATAAGTACTTAAGGCTAAAGGCATTTCATCTAAAGGAACATGTTTTCTCATTCTCTGAAATTGTCACATCTCTTAACATATTCATTGGCATCCTTAAAAAGGGAAGGCCAATAATATCCTAAGAGAAGGACTTTTTAAGCATTTCTTTTATCAATGAAATGTCTTCCACAGGGTTTACCGTGACAAGCTTTCAATATTCTTGGTACTTCATCTTCTCTAACACATCTTCGGATGATTAAATCAGGTCTTGTTTTGTACAATTCTTCATTTATCCATGAATAAGATGCACTAGTTTGAATAATCTTTTCTTTCTCTCGAGGAGACAAGTATGGTGGTAACTTCCCTATAGCCAAATAATTAGAAATACATGCAAAGCAAGGAGATTTAATAGATATTGCAAAAAGATGTTCATCAAGAAAATTATCTTCTACAGGAACATTGTTATTATCATTGTGAATCCTAGATAGAAAATCAACAACTGTATTTTGTTTTCTAGGTCGATCCAAAATAGTAATATTGAATTTTTGTAACAACAATAATCATCTTGTAATTCTTCCATTAGTGATTGGTGTATTATTTAAATATCTAATTGCAGAATGATTTGTATGTATGAAGGTTTCATAACTAGTGACATAATGTTTGAATTTATTGATAGCACGAACGACAGGTAAAAACTCCTTTTCTGTTATAGTGTAATTTAACTCTATAGGAGTCAAATTTTTACCGGTGTAGTAAATGGCATAAGGAGTTAAATCATATTGTCCTAATACAACTCCTAAAGTTGTATTAGAGGCATAAGTCGAAATGTGAAAAAGGTTATTTCCAATTTGGTCCTTTTAAAATGGGTGCTTCCAAAATATTTTCTTTCGATGTTTCAAAAGATTTTTGGCAATTAGAATTCCAGATGAATTCACAATATTTTGTGAGCAATTTGAAAAGTGGAGAGTCTTTTTTTTTTAAATTTCTATGAATTTCTGTAATAAACAGTAAAACTAAAAAAAATTCTAACATCATTTTGACAAGTTGCAATTGATAATTTAGAAATAACTTCTACTTTAGAAGTAACCACTCTAATTCCATTTCTTGAAACATAGTGTCCTAAAACAACTACCTCAGTCAACACCATAAAACATTTTTCATGACTTAATGAGAGATTTTCTTCTTTACATCTAATAAGAACTCTTTCCAAAATTTTAAGAGCTTCTTCAAAATAATTTCCATAGACAATAAAATCATCCATATAAACTTCCACACAATCATGAATTAGATAATAGAAAATGCCTAAAACTTCCAGTTGGAAGGTTGCAGGTGCATTACATAACCCAAAAGGAAGTGCTCAGAAGGCATAGGTTCCTCGTGGATAGGTAAAAGTGGTTTTATCTTGATCCTCTGGAGCTACTTGGATCTGGTTATATCCACGAAAAACATCCAAGAATGAGAAATCTTTCTTTGATGCCAATGTATCTAAAACTTGATATATACAAGGAAGTGGAAAATGATCTTTTAGAGTAGCTTTATTCAATTCCCTATAGCCAATGCATACTCTCCATTTTCCATTATTTTTAGGAACAATTACCAATGGTGAAACCCACTTTCTATCTGATATTGGATAAATGAAATTCACATTTAACAATTTTTGTAGTTTCTCTTTAACAATCTCTCTTAAATTTGGATTCACTCTTCTCTGAGGTTGTCGAATTGGTTTGGCATTTTCTTCAATATAGATATGACATATACAAGTATTGAGATCAATTCCTTTCATGCCAGTGTATTCCCATGCATAAGAAGAGTGTTCTTGTAACATCTTTATTAATTCATTCTTTTGAAATTCTTCTAGATTATTATTAATATTCAAAGGTTTTTCTGGAGATATTTCTATTAAATAATTGCGAAATTTTTCCATAAAATGTAAAGACAATTGATGAGATGATAGATCAATATTACATTGTTCTTGAAAACTATTATTATGTTCACAATATGAGTAAGACTCATTATTTTCTATCAAAATATGATCATCTTCATCTATTTGTGAAGTAACAAAAATTGATCGAATATCAATATCATCATCTATCCATTCTTCACTTTCTACCTCTATTGTTTTTTTTGCAGGAGGATATAACGTGAATTTCTTTGTTGAACTTCCATAAAAAATAATCATATCACCATATCTACAACTTATAAAAGCATCAGTTGTAGCTAAAAATGGTCTTCCTAGAATCAATGGATGTCCTCCTAAATTATTCTTGGGTGTCAAGATCATAGAATCAATATGATATTTCCAATAATCTAAGGATGCAAATATATCTTCTAACACACCATCAGATTTGATAACAGAACTATCTTCTAATTGCAATAATGTAGGGGTATATTGAAGATTAGGAAGTTTCAATTGATTCATAGTTTGTTTACTCATGATGTTTATAGTTACTCCTAAATCAATTAATGTATTTGGAATTTCAATACCATCTATATGTGCTTTCACAATCGAACTTCCTAGATCAAGATATTTTTGAATTGTTGTTTTTCCCATCATGATATCTGCAATTTTTCCAACTAACTGAATTCTTTTGACTTCTTTCCTCTTTCTTCCTGGTCTTTTAATACTTAACTCCCTAATTGTCTTTGCAACTATTGGTATTTCTTTGATAACTTGTAACAAAGGAATTTGTATGCAAACATTCTTAATTTCATCTATCATATCATAATCAGACAACATAATCTGTTTTTCTACCCCTTTATCAATTTTCAATCTTTCAGGAAAAGGTGGTGTTTAAATAGAAATTGAAGGTTGTTCTATGATGGAAGTTGAGTTTATTGGGATATCATCAGAATGTGCATGGTTGGTTTGTTTTTGAGATTGTTCCTTTTGATTAAGAAATTTCTCTTCTTCAAAGAACTTTTCTTTTTCAAATTCCTGAATAATAACTGATGGTGACTTCTTTTCCAATATTCTACCATATCTAAGTTGGACATTATTTAGATCTAATTGAGTTATCATATAAGTTTGGAAATTTTGTTCTTCCACATTGTAAACTTGTTGTGAATTTTTATTATTATTCGAGTTTGGAAGTGGTTGAGTGGGCAATTGATTTGGTCTTTGAGGAAATGGTAATGAAAGTTGTGGATTTGGATTCTGAGGTTGAGTTGGTTGAATAGGCTAAGGAAAATATTGTGGTGGAAAAACAGGGTAAGGTTGTTGATATTGAGGATATTGAGGGTACTTTCCATAAGGATTTTTCCATCCTTATGCCCAAGGTTGAGGCCAAGCTTGCCAAGGCATGGATGCAGTCTAATTTCTTTGTGATGGTTGTGCAAATGTTTGAGTGTTAAAACCTTGAGTCGTATTTGGTTGTGAATTTTTCCATGGTTTCTTAGCAATAAAACGTAGGGGCTCTACTTGAGTTGGTATTACTTCCTCTTGATAGACAGCTTTAAGACCTAGTATTGAAGGACATTCCTTTGTATCGTGATTTTATGCACATATAACACATGTTTCTACACTTTTTAAGTCAAGAGGGCATTCTCTCAAAGCATGCTTCTTTCTACATTTTGGACAAAAGATAGGTAATGCAACATTTTTAGCCTTTTGCTTGTTTTGTACTTTAAGGGTATCTATTTTTTCACTAAGACTCCCCAAAATATATGTTTTAAAGTTGTCAAGCAAACTGCCTAATTCAACCCTACTTATTGTCCCAACTGCAGATTTATTAATCCTAGACATGACAAGGTCTCTTGGATTTTTCCCCATTCTTGATTTACCTCTTGAAATATGTATGCATAACTCACAAATATCTCCAAATGATAACTGAGAAATATCTCCCTTACCCATCAAATTGAGAAGATCACTCCACTCATCTCTGATGGATTTTAATAAGAGAGCTTTCAAAGTTTCTTCATCTAGATTATGCATTTTAGTCCTTCTAACATTATAAGCAAATCTTTCAATGAAATCTTCAAGATATTCATTTTCTTTTTGCATCATTTTAAATACTTCATCCTTAAGATTATGGGGCCTATAGTGATCCTTATATTTCTCTAAGAATGTAGTTTTCATTTGTTCCCATGTCCTTATAGAATGTACTCCTAAGCCCATGAACCATTTTGATGTTGCATCCTTGAGAGTTGCTAGAAACAATTTCAAATTTTGAGTGTCAAGCAAGTAATCATAAGATCTACACAAAACTTCAAATTCAAAGAGAAATGTTTCAAGATCTTCACTCCTTAATCCATGAAAATTTGGAAGGATGGAGGGTGATATATTTCTCATTGTAGTTTTTATATGTTCATTGAGGATAAGAAATCCAAAAGGTTTTAGATTTATTCTATCTTCTCTTCTCCCTCTTCCTCCACCTCTTCCACCTCCAATCCTAGGTTGTTTACCATTCATATTATGTACCTATCCTTCCCCTTCTCCAGCCATCATAGATTCTTCAAAACTAATATAAGGTTCCAAAATTGGATTTTGATCTAATTCCTCACAAAATCCACTTCGTAATTTTCTTAACGCACTTCGTAATTGGGATACATGGAATTCACTGACACTCCCCGACACACACTCTTATTCATTCATTTCCATGCATTTTCACCTATTCCTCCTTTGTTATGTCCTGACACCCCCCAAAACTCCTCAGCATGCATTGGCATTGTCTTCCATTTGTTAGCATGGATTTTCATTCCTTGGCAAACCCTGGAACTCCTTAGATATCATGCCCTCGAGTCGACCCAGAGTACCTAATTTTAAATATACAGGAAGTGTTGGACACATGGTTTCGCTTATGGATTTGAGCGTCTCGTACCATCTCATATTTCTATTTTAAAATGTTCATTTTGCTATAGCTACTGGAATTCCCATTGTTGCTCCTTTAATGGTTTCAAACTTTGCTTCTCCTCACATTTCCGTGGTTGTCCCTGTAACACCGTCGGGCTTTGCTGCTCCTCTGCCAAAAGGCATTCTTCTTACAATCTTGGTTGCTAAAGTTTGTATGATCAACCGGGGTTCGAGTCCCTCAGCTCTAAGTGAACGCATCAAAGGATCTGCGGACATTGGTATAACTATATGGTGTCCACAGGTTATGTACCAACCATGTCGGCTGGAGTCTAAATCACCACTCAGAACCGAACTAAATGAGTCTCATTGAGCCTTCAAACCAGAGTTTCCATTAATTTATCTTCTTTACAAGAGCAATCTGTTTCGATTAATTTATCTTTTCTATAGGAGCAGTCTGTTTTAGGAACAAGGTTTTGATATTTTACATTCTCCAAGATTTATCCCTAGAGAACAAATAGCTGCTTGTCTGAAAAGGTTTTTCTAGTATGTGCTTGAGATGTAACATTCACTAGAAAATCCGAACCTAATTTTGAGAGCAATGCACCACAGATTCTTCCATTCCATTTCAATTGTAGTTGTATAGATGTTTCCTTATTAGTTCTCTGAAAATAAAATTCTTTATATATCGTTGTTTTCGCTAGATGCTTCTTAGAAGGAAAATATGAATTTTTCGTTAAAGTTCCAAAAATTTCACAGACCTCTGCTGAAAAAAACCCTTAGGAGCCAATTTCAAAAACAAGATTTAGAAAAAATTCAGGGATTCTGAAGCAAAATCCATTTCTGCACAAGCTTTCTCCACACCTGCACACTCCTCACAATGAAAGCACCTCCGCTTCCTCTGCACCTAAAATAAAAGCGCCAGAAAGAATAAGAGATTCAAAATCCTGCAATTTATAAATTACTTACCACTAAATTTTGAATCCCATCTTTGGTATGATGTCATGAAACATATCTTACCTACCATTGAAAAACACAAAATCTATCATAAATTTGCATTGGTTTTCCATCCACTATTCTGTAAAATGTATCCATATAATAAAAATTTCGAGGACAACCATTGAGTGTTCAAGTGAAGGATTACTTAATACCAAACTCCCCCAACAACCATATATGTTTTTGTGATACCAATCTTGCGTTGGAGTCATGTAAAATCAAGGCATGCGATGCTTTAGCTGTGGGACTTGAAATCAAATCACAAGCCAATTTATTTATGTTTCTCTTGGAACTCCCCCAACAACCATATATCTTTTTGTAATACCAATCTTGTGTTGGATTCATGTAAAATCAACGCATGGGATGCTTTAGGTGTGGGACTTGAAATCAGATCACAAGCCAATTTATTTATGTTTCTCTTGGAAAGAAACAATTAGAGTAAAAAATTCAGCATGTCCAACAAAATCTCCCACGGGGCAGAATTCTTTTGACCCCAGAAAATTGTAATACCTTCAAAATGACGCTAGAGAGGCTCTTTGGGAAGGAGAAAATTACAATTCACAACGCTAATAGTCATGAATTAACACATTTAATTCAATATGCACTTGCAAAGTGCAAAAGAACAAAAATTAAGAAGTGTGAAACAAGTTGCTTTCCGGTTAATGCTTGGTTTGGCGAGGAATGCAAAAAGGCAAGGAGAATGTGGAAAGAGTCAAACAATGATAACATAAAGCTCAAAGCTTACAAGCAATTATTAAGCAAGAAAAAGGCCGATTTCATGGCTTTAAGGGGGGAAGAACTAATATTCATTAGGAAAAATAATCCCAAATTATTTTGGAAGAAACTCCAACTGAAAAAGATGCAAATTGGAAATAATATTACAACTTCTAAATGGTTTGACTATGCAAGATAACTCTATGAGCAGGTTCCCAAGGTTGATCCTCCCCCCTTGGTCAACACTGATACATAACTCTTCATGATATAAGAGGTAGAGTCGAGAATCAAGAAGTTGGGTGTTGGAAAAGCAAAAGACTTAGCTGAACTCCAAATAGAATATCTAAAGTGGGGCTCAAAGATTCTTGCATCTCACATTACAAAAATCTTCAACGACATCATACAACAAGGGCTCCCCATAGATTGGACAACTAGTCTAGCAATACCTCTTTTCAAGAGCGGTGACGTCAATAATCCCTCCAATTATAGGACCATATGATAAACACTTTGTTTGCAAAGTTATTTGGAAGCATGCTAGAAAACAAAATTAGCAAGTGCGCAGAAGAAAGAGATAAGCGTGCTAAAGAGCAAACAGGTTTTAGACCTAAACATTCCACAGTTGATCATGTATAACTTTAAGGCACATCATTGAAAAAGTGTGGGAGAAAAAGGAACAAGTCTTTTGTTGCTTTGTTGATTTCAAAAAAGCGTTTAACTCAGTTCCTAGGGATAAGCTTTAGTACAGAATGGAGGAACTTGGGGTTCCTAAACATTTGAGAGCAGTTGTGCATAGGCTGTATGAAGAGGTGAGAGTCAAAATCAGAACTTCAACAGGCATTTCTAAAAGTTTTAGAAGCGATATAAGGGTCAAGCAAGGTTGCCCACTATCTCCTACCCTGTTTGGTTTATATATCGACAAGCTTGAGGAGTGGTTAAATTCACAAGGGGGTGATGGTATCTATTTGGGCAAGTTTGTTATAAGGATTCTTTTGTATGCAAATGACCTTATTATGATTGCTAAATCGACTCTTGGTTTGTGAGAGCACTTACTATCCCTTAAGCATTTTTGTACAACAGTGGGGATGCAAGTTAATATCAACAAAACAAAAGTAGTGGTCTTCTCTAAGAAAAGAAAACATCACTAGCATAAGTTTTACTTTGAAGCAAACAATCTGGAAAATGTTGCAGACTACAAATACCTCAAAATTGACTTCAACAAAAATCTAAGCTGGAATGGTTGTAGAAAGAAAATAACTTTGGAGGGTTGGAAAGCATTTTATGCTTTTCAAAATAGGTGTAGAAAGGTAGATTTATGGGACTGGAACACCACTCAAACTCTTTTTGGATTTCTAGTGATTCCGGTGATTCTCTATGGTTGTGAACTATGGGCCAGCAATACATCTGACATGCAATTGACACCAGGGAACCGAAAGAAAAAGATGATGTAACAATGCCCGATGTGGATGAACCCATGGATCCTACTGATCCACCTGAGCCTTCCTCTTCTAGGAAGAGGTCCTCTTGGCTTAGGGGGCTACTCGATGATGCTGAAGGACACACTGCACCCCGAGGAACCTTTCGTGAAAATAAGAATCCTAACAAGTATCAGGGATACCTGACCATCATGAGCACGATCATACAAAATGAGCCCTCATCACTCTCTGATGTCGTCAAGCATAAAGAATGGAAGAATGCTATGACTGAAGAATAGGGTCTATTATGAAGAATGATGTCTTGGAAGTAGTTCCCAGACCCTAGGACAAGACAATTGTCACTTATAAATGACTTTACAAGATAAAGCATGCAGAAGATGGAAGTACGGAAAAGTATAAGGCTTGTTTTGTCGCTCGTGGCTTCTCTCAGAAGGAAGGTATAGACTATGACGAGATTTTTGCACCTGTTGCCAGATATACCACCATTCGCTCATTCATAGGCCTTGCGGCTTCATAAAGATGGAACCTACATCAAATGGATGTCAAGATCACGTTCTTGCATGGTTCAATCAAAGAAGAGGTCTACGTGGAGCAACCCGAAGGATTTGAGATTTATGATCGAAAATCTCATGTATGCAGGTTGAAGAAGTCTCTCTATGGGTTGAAGCAAGCACCCCGAGCATGGTATGAGACGATCGATAGCTACTTGATGAAGTTGGGATTCACTAGGAGTGAAGCTGATCCTAACCTTTACTTTAAGGTTGAGGATGACAAGCCTCTCATACTAGTATTGTATGTGGATGACCTCTTTTTAACATGTGGAGACCCTCTCATTCACAAATGTAAGAGGGAGTTGGCTTCTGAATTTGAAATAAAGGACCTACGACTGATGCACTATTTCCTAGGACTTGAAGTCTAGCAAAAGTCAAGGGAAATTTTCCTATCTCAAGGAAAATATGTGGTGAAGATATTGGAAAGATTCGGTATGGTGGACTGCAAGTCTGTTACTACCTCGATGTTCTTGACTTTAAGAAGTTAAGCGATAGCGCTGCTGGACCTGTTTTACGAAATGCCACTGAGTATCGTCAACTCGTCGGAGCATTAATGTTCTCAGTTAACTCCCATCTAGATATATGCTTCGCAGTCAACACGTTGAGTCAACATATGGTTGAACCTCACCACATACATTGGATTGGTGCCAAGAATCTGTTAAGATATCTTCGTGGCACAATTACTTATGGGTTAAGATACATTGTCGAGGATGTGAGACTACTTGGATACATTGATGTTGATTGGACTGGCAATGCGGTGGACCATCATAGCACTTCCAGGTGTTGTTTCTCCTTGGGATCTGCTTCAGTATCTTGGATGGGCAGGAATCAAAAGTCGGTGGCTTTGAGCACCAGCGAAGCAGAGTATATGCTGCTAGCATGGCCTCCTGTGAGGCAGTCTGGTGGCGAAAGATCTTCAGTGAGATGTTTGGATTTACATCGGATACCACCGTGATCCTATGTGACAACTAGAGTGGGATTAGTTTGTTAGAAAATCTCGTATTTCATGATCGCTCTAAGCATATTGATATCAGGTACCACTGTTGGGTTGTGTTATATTCTTTCCACGACTAACCTACGTAGTGAACTAGGGGGTTAGAGGGGGGGGCGGAGCCCCCCCTTCACTGAGCCGATTGCGTAGCGGGGGGGTTTTGAGGGGGGCGGGTAGCCCCCCTCTACGGGGTTCGAGGCAGCATCCCGAGAATTTTTTTTTGGACCCTATATTAGGTTGGGTGAACCTACCTATGGTTTTCGGTCCATGGTATTGGATACTTCGATATGTATAAATATGTATTGTAACATTGAAAGGAATATAATGAAAAATCAAGCTGGTAGTCCCAGTTTTGGGATCTAGGGGAAAATCTCTGTGTATATGCGTTTTATGTGTTATGATCTCACATTTTTTATTTTATGTGTTTTAGAATTCGTATGCAGGTAATTTTTGTACGGGGTTAAAACATACAACCGCTATATTCGAGATATGGTGCAGCAAGGAGAAATAAGGCTCCAACATATCAGTATAGATGAACAGGTCACCGACATTCTGACAAAGCCCCTAGGGAAGGTCAAATTCCTGACTTTTCGGGAACGACTTGGTGTCGTTCAAAGACCCTCTGATGAGGGTCTTGTATGATGTATTGAGCTTTGGGAGCTCCGGGGGGGCGCGGGGTACTTCTTGGAGTGACATATGATAGCTGGGTGACTCACCATCCCCTGGTGGTGTACGTGTACAAGGTAAAAGAATCAAAACTTTCCCTGTGACACCCCGTGATGATTATGTAGTAGGATGATTAGTTCTCCTATGAGGTCTAGATGATGTGTTCTCCATGACGATTATGTAGCAGGATGATTAGTCCTCCTGTGAGGTCTGGATGATGTGTTCTCCATGACGATTATGTAGCAGGATGATTAGTTCTCCTGTGAGGTCTGGATGATATGTTCTCCATGACGATTATGTAGCAGGATGATTAGTTCTCCTGTGAGGTATGGATGATGTGTTCTCCATGACGATTGTGTAGTAGGATAATTAGTTCTCCTGTGAGGCCTGGATGATGTGTTATCCATGGCAATTGTAGAACAAGATGATTCGCTCTCTTGTGGGACAGGATGATTCGCTCTCATGTGGACAAGATGATTCGCTCTCCTGTGGACAAGATGATTCGCTCTCTTATGGGACAAGATGATTTTCTCTCTTGTGGGATAGGATGATTCGCTCTCCTGTGGACAGGATTAATTAGTTCTCCTATCGAGGCATCCTACCCATGTAGTCTGGGACTCATGGGAAGTACCTCTCATCTGATCAATGAGCAGGGAAATGACGATAGGGACCATAGTAGAACTAATGGACACATCGTTCTATCTATTGTACTCCCTATGCTAGGATGACCTTCATTGATCTGGGATCAGTGATACTGGTTTGGGACTAGTGGTAGGAGTTGTACCCACTATGACACTGACTTTGGGTCTGTTGAGGACTGGTCAGGGACTAGTGGTACACACTCTGAGACCGACTTTGAGTCAGTGGAGGATGGTATGATACATCCTCGATCATTTCTTCCTCTTCATAATTCAGACAAAGTAGAGCATACCAGAACAAGGCAAAAAAGAACAGAGCAGAGCAGAGTAGGGGTCAAGCTGTACAGGGCAGTGCATTTGATGGATGAAGAGTAGCGACCAACAGACAAATTGCAGATGGAGTTCTCCCTAGTCGAGAGGGAGTGTTAAAATTGGCAACTAGGGCTTAAATCCATGTGGGTCATCTTATTCATGGATGATAATATTTTCATTAGATTCCTCTCGTCGAGAGGTGTAGGATTGATCTAAATATCATGCGATTCCGATAAGTATTTATGGAGATATGAATTTATTTTGATTATGGAATAATTATCAAGCCGACCAGCAACTCATGTACGCTCAGATGCCCAACAGACGCATCTATTCACCATCAACATTTGTGTGTAAATACAGGAGGTCTTTTCCTCATTTACAAACACTCATCTCATCACATCTCTCTCTCTCTCTGGTGTGCGGCAGAATCTTGCACTGGTGCACGGCAAAATCTTGCACTAGTGAGCGGTGAAATCTTGCACTGGTGCACGACGAAATCTTGCACTGGTGCACGGCGAAATCTTGCACTGGTGCGTGGCGAAATCTTGGACTGGTGTGCGGTGAATCTTGGACTAGTGCATGGAGAAGTCTCAGACTGGTGCACAGTGAACAACTCACCGGTAGAGACTTGACAAGTTCGATCTAGGGTTTGTTGCCCTAGTTTAGGGCTGATCTGGGGTTTGCTGCTGCTGATGTAAATCAGATTTATGTACTATTTCTCTCTGTTGAATTATTGAAGATAAAGGAACATTTGATCAAACGGTTTCCTCATATTTGGCTTGTTTTCTGTCGATCGTTTAATGTTCTATCTGCACTTTACTTAATGTACATGTGATTTCTAATCTATGGATAATAATAAGAAAAAGAAGTAAATTGCTCTAAGCAAAGAAAATACCATAACTTAACATTTAACCAGTCTAGAAAAGGTGAAACTCGGCCTTGTCATGATGGACGAGTTTGTTGCTATTTGATGTTTTAATGAGTTTAACGACAATGATAACTTGGTCCTTTTCATATTTAGAGAGTTTGAAAAGGGACAAAAAGAAAACTCCACGAGTTCTTTTTCATAGATTTGTCTCTCAAGTCCGAAAAAGCGCAAAACAATACAAGAGAGAACTTATTGGCCATGTTCAATCAACGTATTCTTTTTTCGTAAGTAATCTGTCTCGGTCCAGAAAAGGGTTAAACTTATACTGATTAGATGTCGTTTCCAATCCGTTAACAAGCTGAAAAGGACAAGCGCTCGCCAATATTTTCATATTTTGAGTCTGAAAAGGGCTTAAAGAGGACTCCATACTTCTTTTTTGTAAGTAATCTATCTCAGTCCGGAAAAGGGTTAAACTTATACTGAGTAGATGTCATTTCCAATCCATTAATGAGCTGAAAAGGACAAGTGCTCGACAATATTTTCATATTTTGAGAGTCTAAAAGGAGATTAAATAGGACTACACTTTGAGGAACGAGTGGTGTCTAGGATAGCAATTGGTTCTAGTGATGTTGGAACTTCTCAAAACATGTTGATTTATGTGAAGAGGCTGGCTAACACGACCACTCATTGCATCTATTCCTCAAAAAGGGTAAAACAACCAAGTGAAAGTGTATGATCAGCCAAGCAGATAGTGACTATGGAAGGAGAAAAACCAAGGCTCATCTGACGGAAGAGGCTAATAGAATGACAATCACGAGGGTTAAAATGGAGATGGGTTCATTTTTACACAATATTGAACCGTAGGGAACTATGCTTGGATTTAGTTTCATGTTTACACAAGCTTGAAACAAAAAAACTATGCTTGGATTCAGTTTCATGTTTAGACAAGATTGAAATGAAAAACTGTGCTTGGATTCAGTTTCATGTTTAGACAAGCTTGAAACGAAAAACTATGCTTGGATTCATTTACATGCCCCCAGCATGATGACGCAATTCTGGGTCATGCCCCCCAAGCTTCACTGCATTCACCTAAGTAGACTACTCGTGGAAATCAGGTGGATGGAATGAAGATTCATTTACGAGATCAAGTGAAAGACTCGACTGGAATTTTACGAGATTTAATCAAAGACTCAAATTTGAACTTTGCTCCAAGAGACCTTGTTTCCTTTTTTAATGAGCTTAACACAAAACAAGGAACTCTACTCAAATTTCTTGTTTCATTTTTTAACGAGCTTGATACAAGACAAGGAACTATGCTCTGGGACCTGTTTCATTTTTTAATGAGGTTGACACAGTAAAAGAAATATCCTCATATTCCTTATTTCATTTTTTAACGAGGTTGACACAAGACAAGGAACTATCCTCACATTCCTTGTTTCTTTTTTTAACAAGCTTCACACAAGACAAGGAACTATGCTCATGGACCTGTTTCATTTTTTTAATGAGGTTAACATAGTAAAAGAAATATCCTCATATTCCTTGTTTAGGACCCAAAAGAGGTCATGACTTCCAAGAGGTTCTCATCAGATGGGAGAACAATGCTCTCGAAGGGATCTGTAATAAGTAATCTGAGGTCTGGTTCCAATGCCCCCAGCACATAATGTACAACATCACGTAATTGATCGTCCGTTGATGTAGGTATGGAATGAGTTGCCACATAATTGACCCATGCGGGGGAAGATACCTATGGGACAAAAGGACCATTTAGGGAAGATGATTCACTGGAAGCCATATTTGGACCAGGAAATGAAAGCTGGTCAACGGTGACAATTTTCCCTTCATGCAGGAAACACATCACTCGAAAGAGTGTTGAAACCATAGCTCCCATGTCATAAACATAGTCACGCCCAAGAAGTAAATTGTAATCTAAAGGGCCTGGGACTACCATCACATTGATATAAACAATTTTTCCTCCCAAAGTAATAGGCAACTGAGGAAGGATCCCTAATGGTTGATTGGTTCCTCTGTTAAAATCCAACAGATTCTGGGTAATAGGCACCAGTGGCGACAAACCGAGTGCTTGCCAAGTAGTGGAGGAAATGATCCTAACAGATGCTCCTTCATCTATAATATTGTCAAGTACAATCATATTACAAACCTGTACTATGATCTGGAAAGGCACATAAGAAGGAACACGACATCCTGCCAGTCGATTCCAATCAAAGGAAGTGACCAAACTACTTGGAGGGGGTACCTAAGAATGGGAGAATTACCCCCTTGAGTTACAAGAACGAGAGGGTTTTCCTCCTATCTTGATGGAACAAGAGGGTTTCCCCCAAGCTCATTAGAATCTGAAGAAACAAAAAGAACCTGAGTGGTATCATACTCACTCTCTATGGGAAAGGTACAATTAACTGAAGGTGAAATTGGGTCAATTGTTACATCGACATGTGATGGGTTAGGTATAGACTCATGGGATTCACATTCAGAGAGAGTGGGTTCGACGGACGGTTGATTTGGGTCAGTCACTTTATCAACTAGTGAAGGATTAAGGGAGAGTCTCCTGTAACCAGATGGAAGTCACTGCGGTGAAGTAGGATTATTATCCAACACTTTTTGGCTTCATCCAGATAGGGACAAAGGTGAACAGAGTGATTCCCTTCGCATAAGATACAAGGAAAATTAACTTTACCCTTCTTTCCATCAACTTTACTACCACTAGTTGATGGTGTGTCACCAGCATGATCTCCAGAAGTTGATGACACGGGATTTTTACACAAGTTTGAAATGAAAAAATATGCTTGAGATTGGTTTACATGCCCCCAGCATGATGACTCGATTCTAGGTGCATGCCCCCAAGCTGGTTTTTCAAAGAAATTAAGACTTTTATGACACTTTCCTTTGAACAAAGATTAATCGACTATAAACTAACTTTGACAATGAATCGATAGTCATAAAAAAATCATTTAAGAAACACTAAACAATCAAGGCCAAAGTAGAGCTAGAAAAGGAAACACAAATTGATTTCAGAGACACAAACATCATTAATCTTTCAGCAAGCAAAAACATAAGGAAATTTAGGAAAAATCAAGTCAAAGGAGGAATTCTTGACCTAAGGAGGATCAGTGCAGCCTTGAATGGGAGACAGCGCGCTTCAGAGCATTGTCCTCAAGCTAAGGGTGCTCTGCAGCGCTCTGTCTCTTGACTAAACCTGCACTGGTACCAGAGAGGCCATCCTAAGGGCTTTCAAGCACAATTTTTACCAAAAACTCTTCAAAAAGGATAAAACAAGATCAATGGAAGCGAGTAAAGTCTACTAGGGTGTACTAGGATGAAGGTAAACTATCTGGAACGATGATCGTTCTCCAGTGGAGTCGCCAATTTGTTATATGGAATTTTGCATCTACGGATAAACACAATTTCCCTAGGTGGGTAGCTAAACCTAGAACAACAAAATAAAAGCGCTTAACCCTCTTCTATAGAAGATAAATAAGATAAGGGACCTACTTATTATCTTTCGCTTTCCCTTTGTCTCCTTTTTTTGGATTCCATCTCTCCTTCTCGAACTTAATCTGCTCAACAAGTACCTGCAATCATAAACAAAGGACAAAAAACAATCAAAGCAAGAGATCTATCTACTATAAGCAAATGGAATCGAAACCATTTACACATATAATCATCATACATAAAGACAAGAATATGGGAAAAGGTGTAAACAACTTTATTAAGTAGAAGGAAGAATTACAACCATGAAGTCCAATCCATTGTCACTCTTCCAGCTTGGGTTCCAGCCAACATCACATCAAAAGCACAACACTCCGGAAGCATAACAATACTTGCTTATAATCTCAAACCTCACACCAACAGTATCTCCTTACAAATTCTCAAAGTCCAGCCCTTGATCACTTAGATGAGTGCTCAATTTATAGGAAAATGGAGGAGGTTTGGTCATAAATGAGGGAATTGAATGGCCTTCCAAACTTAGAGTTAGTTTCCATGGAGGAAGTGATGAGAGGATAGGAGGTTACTTAACTCATTCCCTATCCAATTTCAAGCTCATAGGAGATGATAAGTGTGGGAATCTTCTAGATGGCTCCGGAAGATAAGAATATTCTTAGAACCCTATGATGATTTCGCTCAATCTCGCCCAGCACAGGTCAAAGTGGGCCTAAGTGTTCTGGAAAGCACCCTGACATGGTCCTACCTGCACTGAAGCACACTTACCCCTGACAAAGGTTGCGCTGGTCCCTCAAGGAGGCGTTTCTGGAGGGCTTTAGGCCAAGAAACTCTTAGGGAAGGAGGCATTCAAAGTGATGACTTGTCTAGGGAATGTAGCAAATGAATTAGGTTCTGATGGGCCCTAAAAATATTGATTTGAATTATGGGCATGATGTACCCAAATGGATTTGTAACACCCATGGAGGAGAGAGAAAAGGGCCCGCCCGGCCCTGTTTTGCAGGCATTCCTGTGTTAGGCCTTTATCAACCCTCCTCGACGATTGCAGCGATAAATCATAATCGGCATTTGCATCCTCTGATAAGCCTTAAGAGTGAGACCTTGACCTCATCAATGGCTGATATGCGATCGCGATGAACTCTCCCGAGCCCTGATTGCGATTTTTCTTCAACACTTAGCCATTTTTTCTCTTTTGTTGGGCTTTCCAAAGGGACTCTTCAACATGCTTTAATTTATGCCCTAGGAGTCCATTTTTGGACTTCCATATACCACCAAAAATATTTTTCTGATCACTACGCGATGGAGTAGGTCCAATCTAGCTCTAATAGCTTCTACGGCCCAAAAAATTAGCATCAACTTCACTGGTATTGGGCATTTGAAGCAACTAGTGATTAAAAAAGCAGTGAGTGACAACATTTGCTCCTACTAGGGGAAGTGCCTTGCAAGCAAGGTGTTGAGAACCTGCAGACCAGTATCCTTCACCATTGGGCATGGAGTCAGTAATATATGAACTTTTTAATCAGCAAAATCTCCATGGGACTTTCCTCATCAACCTAAATGCTGAAAATAAAAATTCTAACAACTGAAAAGTAAATGCTCAGTTGGTGAGCTTATTTATGTACAATCCTACTTATGCACAATACTTAATTCAACTAAGTATGTTCAAGTTTCCAACAGAGCCACACCAGCATAAGAGTATTAGACCACATGCCATCATACCACTGAAAAAGAAAAATCCGCAAATATGGTACCTGATACATGCCGATGAGATGACCTTTGGTGTTGACTGAAGAATATGCTTATGTACTAAGCCACAGGGTCCTGGAATAGAAAAAGAACGTTTGTAGCAACCTCTTCTTCACATACAATCTACTGACCAATGTCTTTTTGGTCATGGCAGCCACAAACACGACTTGGCTCTTTGGCTTCTTCAAAGATGAGCCGGGAAGGGGAGGGTGACTTCTCTTCTTTGAGGACTTCAGGTTTAAAGCCATTTGTACCAAGAATTCCCTTTCCCTTGTCATCTGGCCTGGGAGGCTCCTTGGAGGAAGTGCCTTCATTTTGGTCATGTCCCATTGATGTATTTATAGATAACCGAAGAGAAATTCACTTGTGCAACCGAGCCGTCATGAAATCGGAGAACTGCTTGTAGAAATCATCCATCTCATCATCATTTAGTGTTACAATAACCTCATCTTCCTCTTATTCATGTGTCCTGCCTTCTTGTTCTTTGTCAGAGGAAGAGGAATACTATCGTTGAAGGCCTCTACTATCTAACTCTAGCTCCATAAGTCTATATAAGGAGTTATGTATTATGCTAACCTTCTCTTCCATCGTCTCGTCCATTTCTTGACAAAGGTAGTTGCCAGAGTGTTTACAATTGATATTCAGACAGTGGAGTCACCAAGATGTTTACCATAAAATTAAACAGTGGACTCACCAAGGTGAGAGATCTTCAACCCACACTTCCCTTGCTCACCTAAGAGAGGGAATGTAAAATTTTGTCATACCCAAGGAAAAATATTCTAATCTGTTCCTCGGCAATGTTGCCAAAAAGATTTTGTTGCCAGATCTTGCACCTGCAATACAAGTGTAGCAGGAGAGAAGAAAGTGCCCTAGAGACAGCTTATGGCTTGATTGTAGACTACTACCTAGGACATCTCAAATAGAGTGCTTGTAAGGTTTTATGTGAGGGGGTTGCAGCACTCCAATTGTCACGTAAAAAATAGAAAATAAAAGGAAATAGAAGGGCTTGGTTCATTCCTCCAAAGGTATGAGTTATGGATTTCAAGTACTCCCTCACACGCACAGTTCCTAGTATTATCACATAGAACAACAGAGGCCGATTACTTCAAAGGGGATTACAACTTAATAGGCTTTGTGTTGTAGCGGCTACAACCAACCTCCAAAATTTTGGCCTACACCTAATTTCATAGCCTCCCTTGAGAGTTTCACTTGATGACTACACAGTCTCAGGTTCACTCCATGAGCCACTGTGAGTCTTTGCATCTACCTTGCTTGTTCATTTCATCCAAGTTTTTTCATGTTGGTATCTAAGGCATGCTTGCGACCATGTTATGGTTATTCTCAAAGTCTTCCCTCCATGTGTACTTGTTATGTTTGCCATGAAAGCATCTATTACACTAACACATGTAGTCACATTCACTATCGCACAAGCATTGTCACGGTCGATCAACGATCAATCACGAGTGTCACGCTTGTCGCTTTCACCGTCGATCAGTCATGTTAAACATGTGTGTCTAGATGGTTTGCGTCGTCTCGTTGTCGAGTCATGTAACTGTGTGTTTGCATGATCAACTATGCATCTTTCAATCGTTCACACACTTAGTCATTTTGTTGAAGTTTTGATGATCAGACTCCCCTATGATAGCCGAACCATCACCCCGTTATTGACTCGATCGAATGTCACCTAGAACAATGCAGAAGCACCAAGCAGGTCTTTCCAATCTGCGCTGATCGGAAGTGATCGAATCAACTTTCATGCTGTCCACCCGAAGAGTCGGACCCGGTAGCCACCTGGGGACTAACTCCCCTCAAACATTGCAGAGAAGTTGTTGGCACTGCCCACTCTGTGGACTGAGGAAATTACCCAGACAGGTTGGACAGACACCAAGTTCCCGTCCCTGTCTCCTTCAGAAAATTGCACAGTTTTCCCATTCAGTCCTCCTGACTGTTGACCAAATGCTCAACTAGGAAATTGTGTAGTTTTCATGAACAGGCCTTCTACTACCCAGTAGTCCACTCAGCTCAGAAATTGCGCAGAGATGATTAGCAGGCCAACCTCCCAACCTCAGTGTAGTTTCCCTCACCAACAGACTGCCAGTTCCCTCCATGAATTGCACAGTTTCTGTTGCCAAGCTCCCAACATCTGACTGCCTGTTCCCCTTGGGAATTGCACAGTTTCTGCTGCCAGTGACCCAACAGCCAACTATCAGTTCCCTTTTGGAATTTCACAGTTGTGGCTACCAAGCTCCCAGCCAGTTCCTCCAAAAAACTGCATAATTCCTACCCACTGATCCTCCATGCAGCCCAACCTGTTCCTCCAGAAAATTGCGCAAATTTTTCCTTCCATCCCCCACTGCCTGCTCATTCCGAAAAATGTGTAGATTCTATCTACCTTGCCTTCCTACAACATATATTGTCCCTCCCAAAATTTGCGCATTTTTGCCTTCTAACAGAGCCAGACCTCGCAGACATTCACTGTCGACTTGGATTGCCCATCTTCATCGCCCAATGAATCTTGCATAGTTTTCATTAGCAGTGCCTCGAGCCATCATACCACCTCGCAACCTTGCTGCCTTTCCCGGTCACCTAAATCCGAAATGATCATGTGTCATGGTAGACTAGGAGGTTTTTGGATTTGATGTCATCTTGTGATGAGTGGCTGCAGCTATAGGTACACCAACAAACACATCACGACGACGAATGGGATGAATGAAGGGAGCACATGCATAAGCACAAGTTCACCAATGGATGAATGAACAATGCATGTGAAGAGATGTGCTCGCAAATGGATGATCATGCAAAATTGTGTTTGCGGACGGACAGACGAGCAAACATGCAAGATGTACTCACGGATGGACGAACATACGAACATGCACCTTTTGCAAACAGATGAGCTTTTCAAGCCTTCCAACATACAAGCAAGGAGAAATGTGCCAAAGCAACATCAAGCGAACCAACAACCATCGGAGACTCCGCGCACTTTTCCATGCGGAGGCGAAGATGTGATACACCGTGAAGACATCCATCACCTAACAACGCTGCAGCTCATCATGCACTCTAGAAGCAGCACGAATGTACCACCACTGTCATGTCGAGTCATGCCATGAGTCATGTTGTCGACATCTCCACTGTGGGCCATGTTGTCAAATCCATATAATGTAACGTGGAAGTCCAAAAGACCCACTTGTTGTACAAAGAGTCATGTAAAGTTGAAAAGTCATGGAAGTCAAACAATCATGAGGATTGTCGAACAGCCACAAGGGTCAGTTTCACCCTTGGCTATAAATACCCCCTCATTTGTACATGTAAATGACTTTTCACCTCATTTCCTTCCACATAGCCAAGAGAATCTGTTATCTTTTCTTTGAGTAAGTAGTGGCTTCAACACCCCTCACACGGGGTTAGTGATGCATGGTGTAACGATGTGTCTTGGAACTTTCACTTAATTCAAAAGCCTGCTAACAGGCCAACATGTTTTCACACATGTATTGTATTTGTTGTAAGACTAATATTTAACACTTGCAATGTATGTTGCTTGAACCTGTGTTTAACACTTGAACTAATTCATTTGTTGTAATACACATATGTTAACGAAAATGTGTTGTATATGTTGTTAATGATGTCTTGCCCATGTAGACTACTCTCCCAAACATCAAACAAACATTTCACATGGAACTTGCTATAACAATCGTTGTACTCGCGCAGACTAATCCGTTGAGTGTTATATGTGTTATCTTCCCTTGTGTGTTGTGACTACCGCATCCGTGTGGACTGTTCCACCAGAAGCTACACATATCCTGTTGTGTTGTGTGTTCCTAGTAGAGTTGGGACTTATCCCAACTGACTTGGGACTCACTCCCACCCTCTCCCTCTACAGTGAAAGAACCATTGGCACAACTGACACTTACACTCACCAAGAACGTGAACCAAACTTCTCGGAAGACAAAGCAAACCACTCTCCTATGCTGACAAGTAAGAGTTGAGGCAAATCTTTAAGATAATGGCAACTGGTCCATTGCACCGGATGGGAATCCTACACTAAACAGTGTGATTTCTAGTTGGGACTTCATATCGGGGAGATCCCCTGATGTTGGTGGGTCTAGCACCATCAACATCTTGGCGCTAGAAGGAGGGCCAGATGACAAGATGAGCGCGTAAATCTGGGTTGAATCTCTTACACAATGAATAATACACAATTCATGCTCCTGGTGGTTTCTCTCATTTCTCCCTTAATTAGTTATCAATCCTTGATGAGCTTCTTGATCACTTGTCCTTGTTAAAGATTGACAATGAGGACAAAACATCTGTAACCAAGCACATTTCTTATTTTCTTCATTTTTGTGAATCTCATGAAATCGATAGTGATGAGCTTGTTTGTGTACTCTTCTTCCTCACCCTTGAAATTCGTGATAATCAGTGGTGTCATACCCTGCCACCTGCTTTTGTCCATTCCCTTCTTACTTTCCTCAAGGAGCTCCATCAAGCCTTCGTTGAGTGTGACCACTAAGATGTCTATGAAAGAATCTCTCGTTTAAGAATGAATCTTGGCGAATCAGTTGAAGATTTTTCTACCCGCTTCCTTCACCTATGTCATGAAATTCCTGAGCAGTTTGTGGACCTTGACTTCATGAGCCAAGAACTGAAACGCTTGGTTCATGTTTCCTGAAACGTTGAACTTCTTGATTTCCCTTCTTCCTCAACTCTTGCGAATCACGAGACACATCATGTCTCGAAGAGGGTGCCCCCTCGTAGCAACCGCAAAACTAAGAAATTTGTGTAGTGGGTCCCCTCTCGCAGTGGTTGCAAAGCTGAGAAATCTACGCAGGATGTTCCCAATCCATCTGCTCTACTATCTCTTGCCCCAATGGAGGAAATTCCAAAATGGTTAGGAAAGCCTATGGTGAAAACTCATCACTCCATTCCCCAAGAGGACATCATTGTTCCTAACCCAAGCCTTGAATCTAATCTGCATCTCTTACATCCTCCATCATCTATAAGCCATGACTCCTTGCACCATGACTCGCTTGAGCGATCTACTTCACAAGATAGTTACACGCACTCTCTTGATTCTTGAGCTGCTGGCTCAAGTTGCAGTCATGTGAAAGGAAATCTCATTATACAAGCGAAGGAGCAAGATGGTGAAGACACAATCAATTCCTCTCAAAACATTGAACTTCATTCTTGATCGATCCTCGATCCATGAATCTTGGTTAAACATCCTGCACAATCAATTCTTTCGATCAACCTCCAGTCTTGGGTTGTCATCACTCCAACACTTATGTATGTTGTGATGAACACCCAAGCACATCATATGATCTATTTTCATCTCATGTACACTCTAACTCATATCTAGAATGTGAACCGATCAAAGTAGACATCCACATCGAAGCTTCCTTTGAACCTCACTTGCTTGTGTGTCTTATAATTCACAGTGCATCAACATTCATTGGAGACACTTCACATTCTCTTGCTTCTTCATCTTCTGAGTTATCTCCTCGATCGACACAAGGAAATGAGGTTGCCCATGATGAAAATAGTCTCAACGCACAGGACTCTTCCCACTCGTCATCATCTTGTGTGTTGCATGAAGGCAGCTCGTCAGGTCATCTTGCTGAAAATTTTGATGAAGCCTGTGACAGAGATGGTTGTGATCTTAAGAGAAGTTTTGAAATTAGTAACAATATCCATCCTCAAGCCATGCATGATCTGGTTCACATCCCAAAATGAATTTTTTCGATTCTGGAAAGTTTCGGGACGTGCCAGGGAGTCGAGGCACTTCAACGTCCATTAATGGTTATGTCAGGACCTCACGACTTTGGTAATCCCATCAAACCAAATTAGATCTCATTTCTCACGCACAATCTGTCTATCTACATGGTTGCACTCGATGTGGATCCTCGTGTAAAGAATATTTACTATTCAGGGTATGATATTTCAAAATTTCATATTTTCGCTAATGATTGAATCCACGAGTCCGTTACAACATTATTCAGGCACCTCTCTTACATCCCATTCGGGTTGGAAGTTCTTGTCCCTCATCCAATCATGGGACAGTGAAATTGATCATCTCAAAGACTATCTCTATTTGAAATCACACTTATCAGATGTTCTCTCTCGTAATCAACTCCTTGGTCTTTTTTCAAATTTTGCACGTCAAATCTGCCCACTCATCATACTAGCAATCTCCCTATGTGATGACTAGTGCACAACCTGTCGCGCGAATCAAGTTACTCCCATTTCGCCACACCCCAACCAGTTTCACACATTCACACTGTTGGCATCCATTCTACATTTTTATGATGACCGTGATGCCTGTGCACTTTTTCACCAGTTGCAAGTGGATGTTCTATCATGCCTAGCGCACAACGAACTTGGTTCCCTCATTCAGAGTGTTCGCACAATTGTTCAAAAGGTTTAATTGTTCATGTCAAACTGGGAATCTGTCATCTCGACAAACTGATCTGATTTCTATTCTATCTTGGATGGTTGTCATGCACTTTATCGTTTTCCCAACAATATATCCAATGACAGTCACTTCATGCACTATGACCTTCACCATGTAACATCTTTCTTCTTAGACTTTTGTCAAGTAAGTGAGGCACTTCGACCTGCACTAATGGCTATGGCAGGCCCTCACTATCTTGAAATGACTGATGAGAATGACCAGATCTGTCTATCCATATCAAATTCCCATCGTTATCCCCTCTCTTGAATCAGGAATCCATCTTCTCAAAGATCACGAATCTTTCAAAACATCCATCATGAATTTTCTGATCCAATCGCTCAATGGCTGGAACAATCTTACTTGGCGAGTCGTGTTGCAGGTAACAAGCTCAATCCTTCCTTGCACTCGTTGAGAAACTTGGTGCAGAACAACACGCACTCACAAGAGGCCTCTGAGGTTTATTGAAAAACGATAGTCATGGAAGAGGTAAGAATGTGTGTTGGGTGGTTGTGACACATTCTTCCGCCCACAAGAGAGACCTTCTCTCTCGTGTGCAATTTTTTCAAGTTTTTTCATTTTCCGTTGCACACTATTTTTTATCTGTTTTAATTGCTCGTATCTTTGTGACTGTAGGTCAGGTACGCCTACATTGGCTTCACTGGAAATTTCATTTCACGTAACCCCGACCATTTAACAAAGGAGTAGGAGTAGTGTTTTCTTTTTCGCTTGTCTTTGCTTTCTAGTTTGCATGTTTGTTTGCTTGCTGACTTGGTTGCTTTGCTTGCTTGGTGTTGTCTTCACTTTGTTTGGTTTGCTTAATATTTTTGTCATCGTTTGTTTGGTTTTCTTAATACCTTACTATTTTTGTTTCCGGAAATAAGTGCTACCAACTACTATGTTTTGTATTTTTAACGGAGTATGTGGCTAAAATTTGAATAGACTTATGACACTGCAACACTTGGTCTATCTTATGTTCATCTTCTTTGTGCTTGGTTATAACCTTCGGCCGATGAAGTCTTGACAAAAAATATGAACCAGCTGCAAGAGAAGTTTTAGTTCAACCAAGAACCTATGTCCACACTGGGAAGCCCCATGCCTGTACTCAACCTTCTACTCTATGTGTTCAAGCTCATCCAATTAGTAGAAACGGAGAAGGGGAAAATCTAAACAAGCAAACCTATGTCAAAGGTCTTACATGCTTATATGAAGGAACAACCTCTTATGCTCTTAATAAGTCGGGAGCCCTCTTCCGCCCCAAAAGAAAATAAGTGCCTATGCACATGCCTCTTGAAAAATACAAAGACGAAAGGAGAGAAAGGCTTCCTGCGCAGAGAGGTGAAGCATGCAACTCCATCGGGGTACTGACCAGGCTCGCTTGCAATGGAGCAATGTGTGTGTTCCTGTGTGACTCCGCCGAGGTACTGTCCAAGATTACTAGCAGTAGAGCAACACCAGAGATGAAAACTTATGCTCTGAAAATCTTCATCTCGCGAGCAAAA
Organism: Pinus taeda; assembly: GCA_000404065.3. Lineage (NCBI taxonomy): Eukaryota > Viridiplantae > Streptophyta > Pinopsida > Pinales > Pinaceae > Pinus > Pinus taeda. The sequence continues at coordinate 63,954 of APFE031655894.1, forward strand.
CTACCCTTTCCGGATTTGAAACGCTGTGATCAAGCTGAAATTTTGATTTTGTTTGATTAAGTTGGCAAAGGGTGAACCATGTATGTCCATGGTGTAAGTGGGAAGCCAAAGTAACCCACACAACGATTTAATACTCCCCGAAAGACCCAGGCCCGGTGCTAGAAATCAACCAAAACAGAGAAGCTTGAGTTTTACTAGTGTGTTGCCAAGTGTTGTAGCAACTACAACCACCCTCCAAAATTTTAGCCTACACCCAATTTCAGAGCCTCCCTTGAGAATTTCACTTGATGACTACACACCCTCAGGTTCACTCCATGAGCCCATGTGAGACATTGCATCTGCGTTGCTTGTTCATTTCATCCGAGTTTTTGCATGTTGGTATCTAAGGCATGCTTCTGACCATGTTATGGTTATGCTCAAAGTCTTCATTTCGTCTGTACTTGTTATGTTAGCTATGAAAGCATCTGTCGCACTCACAGACAGAGTCACATTCATTGTCGCACAAACGTTGTCACAGTCAATCAACGATCAATCACGAGTGTCACGCTTGTCGCTTACACCGTTCATCAGTCATGTTGAACATGTTTGTCTGGATGGTTTGAGTCGTCTCGTCGTCGAGTCATGTAAGTGTGTGTTTGCATGATCAGTTATGCATCTTTCAATCATTCACACACTTAGTCATTTTGTTGAAGTTCTGATGACCGGACTCCCCTATGACAGCCGACCATCACCCTGCTATTGATTCGATAGATTGTCACCCAGAACAACATAGAAGCACCAAGCAAGTATTTCCAAGTTGCGCTGATCGCAAGCGATCCAATCAACTTTCATGCTAGCCATCCGGAGAGTCGGATCCATCAGCCACTCCGGGACTAAGTCCCCTAAAAAATTGTGCAAAACCTATGGACCTTTCCCACTCTGCTGACTAAGGAAATTTTGTAGACAGGCCAGACAGACACCAAGTGCCCATCCCTGTCTCCTTCAGAAAATTGTGCAGTTTTCCTAGTCATTCCTCCCGACTGTCAACCGACCCCTCATCCAAGAAATTGTGCAGTCTTCATGAGCAAGCCTTTTGCTGCCCAACAGTCTACTCAGCTCAGAAATTACGCAGAGATGATCAGCTAACCGACCTCATAACCTCAGTGCAATTTACCTTGCTAGCAACCCCTAGCAGTAGACTGCCATTTCCCTCCAGGAATTGCACAGTTTCTGCTACCAAGCTCCCAGCAGTTGACTTCCTGTTCCCCTTGGGAATTGTACAGTTTCTACTACTAGTGACCCAGCAGCCCACTGCTAGTTCCCTCTGGAAATTGTACAGTTTTGGCTACCAGGCTGCTAGCCAGTTCCTCCAAAAAACAACACAATTCCTGCATGTTGATCCTCCATGCAGCTCGGCCTGTTCCTCCGTAAAATTGCACAAATTTTTCCTTCCAACCCAGTTGTCCGCTCATTCCAGAAAATGCACAAGTTCTATCTGCCTTGCCTTTCTGCAGCCCGGATTTTCCCTCCCAAAATTTGAACAATTTGTCCTTCCAAACAAGCTAGACCTCACAGACAGTCACTGTCGACTTGGATTGCCCATCTTCATCACCCAATGAATCTTGCGTATTTTTCATCAGCAGTTCCTGGAGCCATCATCTCGCCTCACAACCTTACTGCCTCTCCCAGTCACTTGCATCTGAAATGATCATGTGTCATAGTAGACTAGGAGGTTTTTTTATTTGATGTCGTCTCATCATGAGTGACTACAGGTACAAGTACACCAACAAACATGGCACGAAAACGAATGGGATAAATGAAGGGAGCACATGTAGAAGGACAAATTCACCAATGAACGAACAAACGATGCATTCGAAGAGATGTGCTCGCGAACAAATGATCATGCAAAGTTGTGTTCGCGGAAGGACAGACGATAAAACATGCAAGATGTGCTCACGGATGGACGAACGGATGAACATGCACCTTTCGCAAACAGATGAGCCTGTCAAGCCTTCCAACATACAAGCAAGGAGAAACGTGCCAAAGCAACATCAAGCGAACCAACGACCATCGGAGACTCCGTGCACTTTTCCATGCGGAGGCGAAGCTGTGATACACCATGAACATATCCATCACCCAGCAACACGAATGCACCAGCACTATCATGTCGAGTCATGTCATGAGTCATGTTGTCCACATCTCCACTGTGGGCCATGTTGTCAAATCAATGTAATGTAACGTGGAAGTCCAAGAGACCCACTTGTTGTACAAAGATTCATGTAAAGTCGAAAATTCATGGAAGTCAAACAGTGATGAGGGTAGGTGAACAACCACAAGGGTCAGTTTCACCCTTGGCTATAAATACCCCCTCATTTGTACATGTAAAGAACTTTTCACCTCAGCTCCTCCTACACATCCAAGAGAGTCTCTTATCTTTTCTTTAAGGAGTAAGCAGTGGCTCCAATGCCCCTCACACAGGGTTAGTGATGTATGGTGTAACAATGTGTCTTAGAAATTTCGCTTAATTCAGAACACTGCTAACAAGCCAACATGTTTTCACACATGTATGTATCTGTTGTAAGACTAATCTTTAACACTTGTAATGCATGTTGCTTGAACCTGTGTTTAACACTTGAACTAATTCACTTGTTGTAATACACATATGTTAATGAAAATGTGTTGTATATGTTGTTAACGTTGTCTCGCCCATGTAGACTACTCTCCCAGACATCAGATAGACCTTTCACATGGAACTTGCTATAACAACTATTGTACTTATGTGGACTAATCTGCTGAGTGTTATATGTGTTATCTTCCCTTGTGTGTTGTGATTGTCGCATCCGTGTGGACTGTTCTGCCAGAAGCTGCGCATGTCTTGTTGTGTTGTGTGTTCCTAGCGGAGTTGGTACTTCTCCCAACCAACTTGGGACTCACTCCCACCCTCTCCCTCTATGCTGAAAGAAACATTGACACAAGTGACACTTACACTCACCAGGAACGTGAACCTCACTTCTCGAAAGACAAAGCAGACCACTCTTCTATGATGATAAGTAAGAGTTGAGGCAAACCTTTAAGATGATGGAAACCGGGCCATCGTACCAGATGGGACTCCTACACCAAATGGTGTGAGGTCTAGTTGGGACTTCATACCGAGGGGATCCCCTGATGTTGGCAGGTCTAGCATCGTCAACACTTTGTTGGGTAAATGATCGAGGATGAGGAGGAAAAGTAACTCATTGTAGGGAGCTTACAACACCAAGAACCCTATGCATAACATGTAGAGCTTGCAGCTCTAAGAATTCCAATACTTATCCGAGTCAGAAGCAGATATAATGGAAAGAAGAGAGGTTGGGTGTTGTGATTCATGAAGAGAAATTGTTAAAGATATGATTTCAATAATCCAGACATGCACTAGCATTAACAATGTCGATACAAATGGATCTGTGAGGAACTACAGGCACATGCATAACATATTGATACCAACGAGTCTGTGAGGAGGTCTTGAGATACTTCTAATAGCAGTAATCACATGAATTTGGAGAAGAATGTAAACAGAATGGAAATAATAGGAGGATAACATACTGTAATACTTAGAAGGGGGATCACCACTATTTCTTTGCCATGTCTGAAATATTTGCCTGTGTGAAGCAACACTGTTTGAAATACAAGTCATGCACTTACAAATTTATTAGCCAAAAATGGTATCACAGAGTATAGCCCTCGCGGGTAAGAAATTTCGGAACCCTTGCATTATGTTTCATCCCCCTATTTAAAGAAGAGGGGGCTGTTGTTACAAAAATATCTAAGAGCCAGGGCTCCAACTGCCATACTAGACTAGTTGTCCCCCCTGTAAGGCTCTGCTACATGCCTGTTACAACAGGGATCAAATCCCTTCTTGAAAACAGAGAAGTACAAAAATCCAAGAGGGATGGGAGGAAGAATGGAGGAAGAGACCTTTGGTGTCCCTGTGAGAGCCTCAGAACAGGCCATGTCTATGTCACGGAGTGTGCCCATGTTGCTCGGTCGACTGACTCTCTCTTCCACTTTGAATGCTTATGGCACCGAATTGTGGAGATATGTTGCAGGTCGAGTCCTTCCTTGAGTGTGCCCCATACCTTCATTAAACTACCCAGTTACCGACCCATCTCGCTTTTAAACCTCTATACGATGTCTCCAATGCCCCGACGTGGTGGTTGGGCAATGTTATTTTTTTAATAGTGGAATCGCACAGTCACGAGATTTTTCCTCTAAAACAAGTGAAATGGGTCGATTTTGATTTTCCCCTTGGCCCCTTTTACTATACCCCTTTCTGTGGCTTTTCTAATATGACCGGCGGTTGAGACCGGGTGTTGAGCCCTTAAGCGCTAAGGTTGTTGGTCATGTGTCTCAGCGACCTTTTCATTTTTATTGCCTTTTTCCTATATATCGGCATTTTAACCTTCTTTTCCCTATTCCATCAGAGTGTGCTCATAGTCCGGACGCGGGGTCTTTATAAACCAACCTTTTAATCTTTTATTGTGTCCAGGGAAAGATCTCGCAAATCGCAATCAGCGGTGCACTGCGGCCTTGTTCTTGGGCGAAGGTCGATAGTCTGGAGGTGGGGCGCTTATAAATCGAACTATAAACTCTTATCGCATCTTGGAGAAATCCCGCATATCGCAATCGACGCCTCTCTATGGCCTTAGCTCTTTACCCCTTGACACTTGGAATCGCCAATTTCCGATAACCTGCTGACATCATTGCTGATGTCATCACTGCCACATGTTACCCAGTGGGTGGTGCCACGTGGCACCCGGAAACGACCCCATAGGACCCATGAAAATGTCAAAAATGAGTGCCACGTGTCTGCCTTCCATGTCATCTTCTGTACCTGCCACGTCATCACTGACGTCACCGGCCATGTCAGCTCAGTGGACCAATCAAAGGCCGCCACGTGGTCTGTTGGAGGAAAGAGAAAAGGGCCCGCTCGGCCCTATTTTTTCATGCCTTTCCTGTGTTAGCCTTCATACGTCCTCGCCTGGCCAAACAATGAGAAATCGCAAATCGCAATCGGCTGATGGAACCGTCGATATCTCTTAAGTGGGAGCCCTTTGCCTTCGCCAATGGTTGATGTGCGACATTTCTTATGGGTTGACATGTGTACCCCACGGAGGAGAGAGAAAAGGGCTTGCCCGACCCTGTTTTGCAGGCATTTCCTGTGTTAGGCCTTTATCAACCCTCCCTAATGGTTGCATCAATAAATTACAATCGGCCTTCGTATCCACCAATAAGCCTTAAGAGTGAGACCTTGACCCCATCGATGGCCAATATGCAATTGCGATGAACTGTCCCGAGCCCCGATTGCGATTTTTCTTCAACACTTAGCCATTTTTCTCTTTTGCTAGGCTTTCCAAAGGGATTCTTCAACATGCTTTAATTTCTGCCCCAGGAGTCCATTTTTGGACTTCCATATACCACTAAAAAGATTTTTCCGAGCATTATGTGATGGAGTGGGTCTAATCTGGCTTTGATAGCTTCTGTGGCCCAAAAAATTAGCATCAAACTTCACTGCTATTGGGCATTTGAGGCAACTAGTGACTCAAAATGCAGTGAGTGACAACATCCCTCACTCTCTCCTTCTCTCCACCCCCCTTCCCTTTCTTGTGCCTCCCCCTCCCTTTCTTTATATTTCTCTTCTTCCCTTTCTCCCCCTGTCATATATCTATCTCTTCCTCTTCATCTCCCTCTCACTCTCCACCTCTTCCCCTTCTCTCTCTCTCTCTCTCTCTCTCTCTCTCTCTCTCT
>APFE031655894.1:74025-92930 GCA_000404065.3 Pinus taeda
ATCATTGTTCATAATATAATGTGATATGTATATTATATCTTCTTTTATCTAAAAAAAAATTGAATTTAAAAAATATCTCACATCACATGCCTACACATCTACCCTATACACATCTCACATCTAACATCTCACATCTCACATCTCAAGCCTAAGCATCTACCCTATACACATACATCTAACAACTCACATCTAACACGCATACATCTCTGCCCTATACCGGCTTGTAGAGCACCTCTAGCTACAATAAAAGAAAGGATAATTTACAATTTTTCTAGTTTCCAAATGCTAATCATTTTGTAATTTTGGTGTAATTTTGGGTGTGCACATATCTTTTCTTTGTTACCGTTGTTTTTTTTTATTTCTATAGTAAGACATGGCATGCATTTACTTGCATATGCCTACAAAAGAAAACTTTTGACACTTTCCATCACAAAAGAGCTTTCTTGGGAAGGGAATTTTATAACTTTTATCATGACTTGTACAAGGCATTCCAAGTATAATAATGGATTCATCTCGGACTCTTTGAAATTCAATTCAAAATGTCTTCTCATAGTGAGATAGGAGTGTGGCATGCATTTACTTGTATAGGCCTACAAAAACAAACTTTTGACACCTTTCATCATTGGAGACGTTTGTTGGGAAAGGAAGTTTCAGTGTAACATTTTGAGATTGTTGTTGATGTCAAAGGAGACACCAACTCAATGATATAAATATTTAGGCTTGTAGATGACTCCAAGCCCTTTCCAATGAGCTATAACAAGCCTCTCCACTCCTCTATGATGAGGAGAAATGATTTTTTTTTTTTTAAGTGGAAAAATCAATGTTTGACCTCCTCTACAAGTCATCCTACATGAAGTCACGTGAGCTTGTGGAGCATACTTTGACTTATTGAATGTCTTGTTGAGCAGACTTTTCAAGTTGGGGGTCAAAGTTGAAAGGATTGGAGTCCTTATTTTTTACCAAGTTGGAGCTTAGGAGTTGTTGAGAGGATTGGAGTCCTCGTTTTGACTAAGTAGGATCTTGGATCTGATCAAGTTTGGTGCCTTGAAAATTCAAATATATTGTTGTACAGGTTGGACCCTGATACCTTGAAAAATTCAAATATGCTATTGTACAAGTTGGACCTTGATTTGTTCTACAAAGAGTATTGGAGTTATCACCATTTTGATCAACACAATTATTTCTCTTGTGTTTTAGTTTATTTTGTGATAAAAATATTAACTAGCATAAAATAACAATTGAAAGAAATATTGATTCATCCCCTCTTTTAGTATTTCCAACACAACAAAATGAGAAATCCTTTGCATTCATGATTTGCAAATGAGATGGGTTGATTAGAATTTTGTCCCTTCAATGCTCATGCTTATTGATCTTTACTATATGCAATTCAAAATGAATATTCTCTATTGACGTTATTAAAGAATGTTTAATAAAGAATATGAAGTTATTTCGGTTGTTGATGAGATATTGTTACTCACTAATTGTGGCTAGCCTTAGGAGTGACATTTTATGTAGTGTATCCTTTATTGCAATTGCTATTGGCATTAAGATTAATTTTGTGATAACTAACTTGTTCAATCATAGAACTTATCATTTGATTGGGGGATATCAATCCATGGTTACAAGATATGACCTTGGTAAGTTTGGTTTCGGTAAAAGCTACCCACATTTCTAAATGATTCTATATTCTTTTGAACACCTTTTAAGAGCGGGTGTGTGGGGCGGCGGGGGGGCGCGCCGAGCAGAATTACAAAACATTAGTTAGGGTGATCAAGATTTAGTCCCCAAGTTCCCAATGAACTTAGTTATAGGTACTATAATTGCAAAGGAATTTTCAATTTATTTTTTGAATCTCGAGATACATTTGGGAGCTTTGGGTCACATTTGTTGTGGTGGGACAAATTACAATTTGTGAAAATAGTTTACTTCCCAAGGTTCAAGTTCAAATGCAACCATGTATTGGAAATTAACATGCATTAACCACTAAACCAAATCGACTAGTTTAATTGTCCAATTAAGTCTTGGCGTGCATAGCCATTGCCTTACTACTTGCTTACAATGTTTTGATATGACAATTTTGACTCTTTTTGTAAATTGGCATGGAAATTCCCAATAGAGTTGGGCACAATGCCATATTATCTTTAGGATCATTAACTTCATTGTATACAAACATAGTACTTTACATAGCAAGTTGTATTTTTTCCCAACTTATGTCTCACACATTGCCATGGGTATTTTGAGGCCACGACTCACTTGGATGGTCTACAAGGCAAATTTTGTGATAGATAATCTTCTTGAATTCCTCCAGTATGATCACAAGTATTCTCTCGTCTTACCTGAATCTAACCATTGGGATATGACTTGTAGTAATAACTTGTACTATATCACATAGACAACAAGTGCAAGCTATTAAGGGCCCACGAGGCATGATACTGAGACCACTAGAGGTGTTAGTGTTGGAGGTGAGGGAGGATGTTGTCATAACAACCTAGGGATTGAGCATCTACTCAAAATATTGTATAGTAGTATGATACCATTGGCTTCCAAATCCCAATTTGAAAATGAAATAACTCTAGGATACCAATAATATTATGGTCTTAAGAAAGGAGAGATCCACAAGAGGTTAAAGAGACATCGGATGAGGTAACAAGTTGAATTTTGAGTTGTGCCCTAGGGCCTAGTTGGAAGCATGTCTCCAATTTGCTTTATAGGAAGTGGTAGTCACATGTGAACAACAAGAAGTGTTGTAGTACTTAATGCCAATGGTTATGACAGATTAAATGTGCTAGGTTGAAACTATGGCCTGAAATGCCATTTTATGTTTGTAATGTTATGAAGCACAATAGAAGTCTTAATACGTCCTTGGATGACAAATAAGTCCTAGGCCATGGCTGAAACTCTTTCAGTTTCCCTTTTTAGGCCAAAAAGGCTAAGACAATGTATATATTGATTTCATCTTTGAATATCAAAGACAGAAAGAGAGAGAGAATCCATGGGAAAAAACTATAGTGCTCTACCATAAATCCATGTCCTTTAACAAGAAAACATTCATAAATATCCTAAATTTAAAAAAATTCCAAATGAAAATCAATCTTATAGTCGTAACCATGATTTTAACTTTAAAAATGGAAAGTATAGTCACTACAAGAATTAAGTGCACGAGCTCCAAAACTTCTTCATTACAAAATGACACAAAATATTCCATAATGCATTTAAGCAGCTGAAAATTCCAGTGTAAACTAAGAAACATATACATCTATTATCCCTACAAATTCAATTGGACTTAGAACGAGCACTCTCATTTCCTAGAAAATGAAATGCCAAATAACAATTCCAGATTTTAAATAACTTGTTTGGGGACATCAACTTTCAAAAAACTTTCATTCTCCATAAGCATTGAGAGAAAACTTGTCAAGGTTGCCCAATTTTTTTTTGGGGACAAGCTTCCTTTTTCGGAGGTGTTTAAGTTATAAAAACTACCTAATTGTTTTGATTCCCTGAAACAAGATAAGGTTTAAAAGTTGGAACATGTCTGGTTACAAGAACTTTTCAAGGCTACCTGAAATATTTGGCAAACTCAACCATTTAAGTTTTATGGGTTAGGATGAAAACATTTGGTAAAACTCTAAAGGTTTTTGTAAGTCTAGGTATTTGGAAGAGAAAGATCTATTCGGATGCTCTCAACTAGAGGATGTCTCTGGCACTTTCTATTATTTTAAATAAAAAGAATATTGAATGTGTTACACTTCGAAAGGTTGAAGAATATATGGTTAGAGTGGAGGGGAAATACTCAGGATGATTTGACAATGAAGGAAGTGGCAAAAGTATCCAGAATGTGATAGAAACATAAAGTGATAAAGAACCCAAGGAATGGCCTTTGCCCTTAAGAGGTTCACAGATATAAGATGTCACCTAGTTTTGTGATTTAAAACAATATTTTAAATTTTTAAATATTTTTAAATAATATGATGCAAAATTAACTTTCAAATTTATCCCTTACCATAAATGCATCACAAGAAGTCTGAAACAGTAACATGGGGTCATCCATCCTTACATCTATGCATCCAAAGAAACTTGTGGCCTTGCATGTCACAAAGGACCTACACATTTCGACCTCTTACAAAGTGACAAGCCTGCAAGGCACACAAATCAACCCAAGGATACATGAACAATTTATAAATATGATATGATGTGAATTATTGATGTCAAGACTATATATTTGAATATATGCCCATATTATCAAAAAGAGATGTCTACAAAGATGAAAAGAAATAACTTATAGTCCAAAACATTGTTTTCCATAAAAAAAATAACTTAAGAGTCCAAAACATTGTTTTCCATCCAAAATGCACATATGGGTAAAGAAATCACTGAGAATCCAAAACATTGTTTTCCATCCAAAATGCATATATGGGTAAAAAGACCCAACTGTCACATTAAACAACTCAATCAGACATAATAGACTACAACTACACTACTCACTTAGAACCATGACCAAAATCGCAAAAAATTTTAAGAACAAATTATTCACAAAATTCTTAATTCATACGAGCTATCCAAATTGATGACTGAACACCCTTAAGCTCAAACCTGGGCACTGGTTGGAAGGCGACAATATTGGGTGAGAGAATGACCAAGTAGAGTTTAATGAGGTAGTAGGGAGTTGAGGGCCCGCATAATGGCGGAGGGTTAGGGTTTGGCGTTCGGAGACTTGGAATACGCGATGGAATTTGACAGTCAAATAGTCCGCCACGGGCGATTTATTCGTCAATTAACGCTAAAATTACAGTCAAGTTGTCAAGTTTTTAATCAAATTATTGTTGAGAAGCGCTGAACTGTGAAATCGTCATATTTGAAGGATGCATGGGTTTTGAAATTCAGAATAATGAAGGATGCTTGGGTTTTGAAATTCAGAGTAATACCTAGCACTTTCAAAGTTATTTCTTTACTGTAGAGAAACAAAATGTGATCAGTTTGGTATGAGGTATAAATGTTTTATTTTTTTAATTTATCAGAGTTGTTTTTAAATATTGATGGTATCTTTATGAAAATGATCTAGCATATTATTCGATAGATTTGTGATTTTTATTCACTAACAGGGGTATATATATAGATTTTGGTGGATGAAAGTTTGTTGACATTTTTTTTAATTAATGGGTGAGATTCAATTTGGAGGGAATATGCCAGGTACATGTTTTGTTTAAGTGGATGATAAATGGTTGGGGACAAGGGACCACGAAGTGTTAGATAAAAATATATTTAAAAGTGGGTTAAAAAACATATTTAGCACATTATTTGATAGATTTGTGATTTTCATTAGCTGATAAGGGTATAGATATTGACTCCAGTGCATGAAAGCTTCTTGACTTTTTTTTTAATCAATGGGTAATTGAATTTGGAGCGAATATGCCCCATATGTTTTGTCTAAGTGGACGACAAATGGTTGGGTCGTAAGGGAGCATGAAGTGTTCAATAAAAAAAATATTTAAAAGTGGATTAAAAAATAGATAACCACACTTGTTGGTTCGAAATGTGTCAGCCGAAAATATGTGATTTCTATTGAAAAACGTTTCTTAATTCATTATGGATCATAGAACCCTGAATTCAAATAAGATATAAAAATTGCTTTATATAAATATGAATATTGAAAAAAAATTATAATAATAAGGACATGTAATTAAACAAATTATTACAACTAACTATTAAAATACCCCCGATGGGGGTGATGGACAGGCGATCGATAGGACTTTGGGATCCTCACCCTGCCAACTGGTAATCATGTGAAGAATAATGAGATAGGACGGGGGACTCTTCGCACGTCAAAGGAATTATCACAAGAGTTGGAGACTTAAGTGCTTGTTTAGTAATTTAATTGATCTTAAATTACTTACATTAAATTATCAACCAGGGCTAGTAAACCGATGAACCGATGAAATGTATATGCATTGTATGTGCTAGAAGTCTTTATTACTTATTAAATGCTAATTCAATTTGAGCTGTCAAGATGTACATGTTTTCTACAGCGACATAAGTAAAGAAACTGTTGATGTCAAATGAAACCAAATTATGCTCTCTTTGCTTAAATAACAATTTCATCCTTCTTAAGAGAAACTTCAAACTTGCTTCATCAGACCACACTCACACTTGCTTAAGATAAAATCACATCTGCTTTAATGAAAATCAAACAAACTTCCTTAAATGAAATTCATTCTTGAAAACTACATTCAAATTGAAATCATATTTGCTTGAATAAAAATAAAAATCATAAACCACACCTATAATAAAATCACACTTTAAATCATACTCATAAATGTATCTATTTGTATGAAAACTATGATTAGAACCACTGCAATATGAAACTAAAATTCCTACTGGTATTTTGAACTATGCTCTATCCATATGCATCTGAGATCTCTCCTTTCCTGATCAATAAATGATTAGTAAAATGATTTCCAATCTATATCTAAAATCAAAACTCGAACACTTGAAAGAATTGCCAAAATCTAAAAGAAAACTGTGTGGAATACTAACTATAAATAAACAAAATCCTTATTGTCTCGAGGGGGGCCTGCTATGAGAAGAAGACAACGTTATAAAGCTTTCACAAGATTACTATTCACGCATTATAACGCACAACAAGCAATGGAGTTGAAACATAGTTTTTATATCAAAATTCACAAACACAATTCTCGTCCTGTTTAGTTATGTTGACAAACATATTTATAAAACCCTTACACAATAAATGTTTTCAGAGCTTTACGCCTATGCTAATCAACATCAGCTATAATTATCCTAAGAGATAATATATCGGAATCTTATTTATGATTTTCTAACAACGTAGCAAATCATGAGTTGAAAGATCTGCATCTCGCTCACTTGATCCGTCTTCCACGTCGTTTGACTTATCCTTTGACCGGACCGATAGGGTGTCTTTTTCATCAATCCATCTTCTGTGAATAGGAACAAATCGTTGTCCTCATTATCTTCTAGCTACGGATGTGCCTTGTTTCCCAAATGGAACTCCACAACATATCGAATCTTGGATCTAGCTGCAAAAACTTTTATCAGCTGCGAAATCACTAGAATTCGATAGCTTAGGTAGATATTAAGTCAGATAATAAAGACAAATGACACTTATGAAATAAATGATGATTATATACTTGTTATGCTTCAACCTTGTAAATTGATACCCAAATTATAACTTATGAAGGGAAAAAAGGAAGGATTAAGATGGAAAAAGGAGTGTAAAAAAGAAGCAATTTTGGGGTTCATATTTCCCCACACATAAGACATCGCATGTCCTCATGCAAAATTTCAAAATTTGTAAGTCCTCCTTGTTATAGAACCGCCTCAGATACTTGAGCAAGGACATCCAAATTACTTCTCCTTGATTCCTTAGTAGTGATTGTTATCCTTGGCTTCTTCATCAGAATTTTATGTTTCAGGCTCATAATCTTCCTCTTAAGAAATTTGTTATGAGCAGTCAATTTCTTATTTTTCTTGTGTTGCATACAAAGGTGTAATAATATATTTTCATTCTCAGTTCTGTGGATTTTATTCTGTGTCTTCACTACTTAATTTTCCTGTTTTAGATGTCTATTCAATACTTGTAACTCATAAATTTCTTGTTTGAGGTGTTAGGTTCCTATACCAATAGGTTTCATTTTTCATGATTTCCTGGAGAAGTGCCAAATATGTTCATCTTTTCCATGCTGCAAAGGTTCCATATTTTGAAGACCTTCACTATGTACAGTTGCTTGACTCTTATCATAGTTCATGAATGGCCAAACAACTTAATCTTGGACAGGTTCATATTTCAATTTACTTGTCTTAGAATAGAGAATAAAGGTTTGTCCAAACAGTTCAAGCTTGGCAGATGAGTAGTCAGGTAGAGAAGCGAAGGGTCTCAACAGCTAAATCTGAGACCTTGGAAGAGATAAGGGTAAACTTAGATAGGATGGCAGCTAAAAGAAAAAAGAGATTCAGGGTTTGCTAGTTCAAGTGCACCCAGTGAAATGAAGAAAAAATGTTAGGAGTAATAGGATGGGTAAGCAATTTTGGGGTTGCAGTAGCATGTTTATGGGTAATTTTTTCCTTTTAAGGTGAGTTATCTCATTACTATCATGAACACCATGGCAATTATGTGGTGACAAAGCAGATGTTGCATGTCTAACTCCCCCTCATTCCCCTCATAGCAATCACTTACTAACCTCCCTCTAAGGAAACTGGGATCTGCTCAGTGTTCCTAGTTCACTTCATTTCATGAAAAAAACTAAGTAAAATTGTGTTTTTACTTAATAAAAGAAGCCATATTTCTTTTTTAAAATATTGAATTTCTCCTAAACCTAAACTATTCAACTCTGCTAATAAAAACCCTCTCATTTCCCTAAGCCTAATTTCTTAACTCTACAACTTAGTGCTTCCCTTCATAAAGCCATATTAACATGTTAAATTTATTATATAATTCCTATGTAAATGTTTTCCCCGCCCCTATTACACTAAATACATAAAAAAAGCCAAAATATTTTAATATCCCTCCCCTCGGCTAAAGTTATAGCCATATTTCAATTTTTGTCAGGATTTATTGGTCCACCCGGGGACAATAACAACCCTCCACACGCTCCATCGGGATTTGTTAGACATTTGGTTAAACAAATAAAAAACCCACATTGCAAACCATCCAGAAAAACCCACCCCGTGCGCAAATATTAAACTTTGATTAACACTGGGGTGATTAACTGTTAATCCACCCGACAGCCTATAGAATTTGCCCCGATGCTAATTAATCCACGATTTATTTCTCAACCCCCACGCCATAAACCTCCGCCAACTCCATCAAACGTCAACCGTTGGATCAAGGCATGTAGATCAGACGGTGCACATCGATATCACAACCCTTCCGATGTCCACAAGTTACCGCGCGATGAAAAGCAGTTTCGCCGCCGTACCAAGGGACGTTTGTCGCCCGCCCGGGCTCATCGCATCCCCTCTGCACGAAACCACATTTGCCCCAAAAGCAGTGCGAGGGATACCATTTACCACCCTCGTTGAGACCCCGATGACGTCATCCTCTGACGTCACCTCCACGTCAGTGCCCATGTCATCTGCCAACTCATCTGCCATGTCATATGACACGTCATCTTCCATACCCCGACACAACAAAAAAATTACGTCATGATGACGTCATCACAAAAAAGTGCCAAAAAGACCACAAAGCCAAGTTTTTGTCAAAACTCGTGAAAATGATTGTTTTTCGTCTATTTTTATGTGTTATTTTGCGGAACCTGTGCATGCAAACTACGACAAATTTGCCACCAAAGCTCCAATCTGTCACCCTGACCACAACAGTTCGACATCCTGCTCTGCAAATCATCATCCAACCGGCCAATTACCCTGGGGTGCGTCGCAAAAACACAGGTATTTACTTCATTACCTCCAAGCCCTGTGTATTTCTGGATTTTCTCTGAATTGCATCCGTAGAGCCAAAAATTGAGCAAACGCAGTCTATAGTTCTTGAAAAATACACCCCAACCATACTTGTTTGCCCATTTTTTGCAAAAAACTCGACTTCTGCAGCTTAAAATACAGTGAGCTGATTATAAACACAGGTATCTGCCTAAAATCTGGTTCCCAAGCCCCTGTTTTCAACTTTCCTCTGCAAATTTTCCAAGAACATGCCCAAATTCCAGCTCAAATCATCAAGCTGCTCTCAAAGAGCGCACTATTACCGTTGTTTTTGTCCATTTTACCGAAGGAGCCCTGCAAACTCCGTTTTCACTGTAATATTTACCCAGCAGATTAAAATTCGAATTAACTTCATTCTGCCATTACCTAAGAAAATCCCAAAGCCATTATTTTATCTACTCTGATACACATACCCAAATTCCAGATTGGAAAATCACATATAGTTGAGCAATGGAGGTTCCAGTGGCCCTGAATGTTGCACCTCTCAATGCTCCACACAAAGAACTAGAATGGATACCTCTAGTTGACAGGGATTTCCAAATTAATGACTTAACTGGTGACAAGCCTCACTTCCAAGCGTTTTGTGAAATTAGGAATAGCTACAGGAACAATGCTGATGTCTATGGAATTTGGGAGTCCAACATGCCCATGTACTACCTCCCTTCAGTGAATGTATTCCCTGACCTCATCCATCAATGCCATGCCAATTATGAGCCCACTCAAAGAGCATTCATGTCTCCTTCTGGAAATGTCCTCTTTTATATCACCCTTGAATCCATCAATGAGATGCTGCACTTCAAGCGAGCTCAACTTCTGACTCCTCTTTCCTTGGGACTTTTGCTTGACCAAGGTGCCAAATTGCCCAGCTCAGAGATAACTAGATTGACTCAATTGTTTATGAGACCAGATTGCCAGCACAGAGGCCCACCTCCTTATCTAGATATTTGGTTCACTGATGCAGGAAGATTCATTATAAACATGATATCCTACATCTTAGGATTTAAAACAAGTAAGCATGTTGATGAGACCACCTTGGTTCTCTTGTCTATTTTTACTCCAGGAAAGCCCCCTGCTGTCAAGTATGATTATGCCACTTACATAGCTGATAAGATCCATGAGAATTTCATGAGCATGGACAAAGAAGGAGTATTTAAATACACATCATACATATATCATTTGTTGTTTTACTATCAACCATATAGTTTTCAAATTTCCCTCAAAAAATTGGATTGCAAGAAGGTCTGTAATCTTCTGGACCTCAATCTTCCACCATTTTTACTACTCTCCTTATACTTATTGTGAATTCATTGATCTGTTCATACATACAGCCACCTCTTTACTGATGACAAGTCCTCCAAATAGACTTTCGGGTGAAATGAAAAAAATTTTGCAGTTTTCCAAAAGCTACAACATAAGTGACTGGTACTTTTAACAGAATCACATCGAAATCCGAATCGATGGCTCTCAACTGTGCCCCTACAAGCTGCACAAATTTGTGCCCATGAGGCTATTTGCACTAGAATACTTCAGGAAGTTCATCCATGCATACATAATCCATTTCTGTGAGGCCAAGAAAAAGACACAACTCAAAATAAGAAATCAATTGGGCCCTTTCATATTCAATAAAAGGGAAGCTTGGGAGCAGGCTGACAAGATCTTAGGGGAGCAACTTAAGCTGAAACAGAGTTTTTATTGGGCACCATATGATCCCAGTCATTTCATAAGTTATAGAAAAGTCAAAAACAACCTGGAACCCTATGTTCATCACAAGATCCCTAAGATTCAACAATATGATAATCAACAAGAATGGATAGAAGGCACATTAGTTGAAGTAATTATTGAGGAAGAGAAATTGGAGAAGGCCATGAAAGGGCTTGAAAAGACGCTTGACCTAGACTCTTTTGGACAGGTATCCTTCAAGCTGCCCCAACACATAGGAGGTGATACATCTTTTGCTGAGACTTCCCAACAGCCCTCACAAAAGGCCAGTGCAACATTAGCTAAAGGAAAGCAAGTAATAGATTCAGAATAGGAAACAATGGAAGACCAGCCAGACACATCAAAAGAACAGGGTCAAGGGAAAGTTCCCCCAGTTCAAACCAAGGCACCACAAGTCCCTGTACTACAAACTCCTCAAAATCAGGAAAAGAGTAAAAAGAGAGATAGAGAAGAGGGTACCCCTACCAGTGCATCAACAGAACAACCTGGAGAAAAGAGGCAAAGGTTAAATCCTTATTCTGAGGAGGAATTTTTAGAAGAAACCATAGGCAGCATGAGAGGTGAGGGAAGGACTGGATAGTAGTCTCCTCCAATGATGGACACATCAGCTAGCTCATATCAACCAGAGCTAGAGGGACAACACAATGTGGAGGTCTCATCTACCAGGCCACATGGCAAGCAGCAAAGCAAGCAAGGCTCGAACATTAAGAAATCATTTACTAAAATAAAGGCAAGAAATGAGCCAATAAGGATCCAACTTTATAATCAATTGCTAAGAATGGCTCCCACAAATCAACAACGGTTAATGGCAGCATATGATATACAAGAAGGAAAAATGACCCTTAGTCACTTCAAACCCAAAATGTAGCAGCCACGGTCAGCTGCTGATTATATCAGGACCAATCAGGAAGTTCTCTCCAAAGACATCCACCCAATGGACCAGATTGAATTACATAAACAAACTGGAGAAATGGTGTACTCCACCTTGGCAAACAAGACATTATTAGCTCACAAATTGCAGAATTCATTGCACAATACCTCTGCCCAATTAGAATTGGAAAAAGCTTCCTCCTTAGCCAAGGATAATAGGATTAAGAACTTGGAAGAAATTATCATTGAGCTGGGACATAATCCCAAGGATGCAAAAGGCATCAAAGCACTAATAAAGAGGAAGGAAGAGGACATTGCAGCCCTCAAAAAACAATAAAAACTGCCAATTACAATGCATCCACAAACTACAGAAGTTGCACAACAAAAAGAAGAGGAAGACATGATGGGTTTACTAATGAGGATGAATGAGAGATTAGCAGAAATAGAGCAAGGCCTTGGAGAAAGAAATGAAAGAGAAGCAGGGAGTGTCGACCTCCCAGCCACCGAAAACAGCGCCCACAAGCACAATTGCTCCTTCTACAATTACTACAGCAGTAACTCCCACTATCCCAGCAATAGGTACATCAGCCACAGATGCTTCAGCAACAGCAACAACAACAGTAATAGATACCAGCATGAAGATGGAAGAGATGATGAAGGCAATAAAGCAGTTAGAACTCCAAATGGCAGAGCTCCATGAAGCCAAAGTAAAACTGGCCAAGTTAGAGGTAAGTTATGATAAATCTAAAATAATTGTGGCAGAAAAAACAAGAGAGGTAAAGGCCTTGGAAAATAAGGTAAAATCCTTGGAAAAAGATCTTTCTCTTCACAAACCTTTAGCAGAAATCAAAACAATTTTGTGGACTAAAATTGGTCAGTCCATCACGGATCAATGGAGATCAATATAGACTATCCATGAGAAAATTGAATTGGTAGAAGTAGCCCAAATAGAGATTCAAAAGGTTAGAACATCATTGGGAAACATGCCTGAATAGGCCAATAAACTAATTCATTTTTTGAATACTCATACCAAAGAAGAACTAGCAGCTTTGGATATCAGGGACAGAACAGGTACCATTTTGACAGTAAAGAAGGTGCTAACCATGACAAATTTTATACAGAATCTGGAAATAAAGTGCCAAGAAATGTAAATAGAAATTAATGCCTTTACAGAGAAGTTTATGGTCTTGCAGAACAAAGGTTTACCCAGTTTGTTAACCAGCAATCAAAGACTGTTGACACATGAACAATATGCTCACAGGGTAAATACATATGTTGCAAATCAAATCACAACATCATCAAGCACTTCAGAGGATAAAACACTTCCATCAGGACAGAGCTTATATGACAAGTTGGAAAATCTATTCTATATTGAGCATGAAATAACACATCTTTTTAAAGTCCAGCCCAACTTCTACAGGTATGCTGAAGCTTATGAAACATTAATAAAAATGCAAAGACACTAGTTGCCAACAGACCAATGGTGGCAGAACATGTTGGAAGTTTTACCAAGGTAGTTTTAATTTTCCTTTATCATCTGCATTTTAATCAAATATCAAAATACGTGGCACATATCATAAGGATGAAAACAGCAGAAGGGGGAAATCAGGTTGGGAATGTAGTTCACTAAAACAAAATCACACACAGATGAAAAGGCCAGGACAGCAATGCAGGAATGCGAAATAAAGAGACAACTGCCAGCCGACTCACTCAATTCGAAAAGTCAAATATATCTGACCAACTGAACAACCAGCACACCAAAATTCACTTCTGCATTCATTTCTCTCATTTACTTCTCCTGTAAAGTAGGTGGATGAAGTTATTGCTTTATATTATCTCATTTCAGATATTTTGTAACACTTTTTTGTATAAATACCTCCCCGTGAGATGCATTCGGGGTTGGTGATATCCCTTCTGGAACTGCGCTGTAACTCTGAGAACTCTTCTGAATAAAAGGCAGCTAGAATGCGTTGTTGATGAACTGAACTCATTGGATGTGGGATTAATGACAGTGGACTATGTTGCAGAATTCTTGAATTACTTCATGGATCAATAAGTCTTTTTAACTCATGTTTTACAGTTTTTGTGTTTTTATATATCATCTGTGTTCATAATCTTAACAGCAGGGAAAAAGAATAACCCAGAACTTACTTCACTGTACTCTGTGTTCAATCTTTTTTGTTTTTTATGTTTTCTTCAGAAACTAGCATAAGCAGGAATTCTTTATTGCTCCTATTTCCCCTTGTTCTTACACCTTGAGTATACTTAGGGAATTCTTAATTGCTCCCTGAAATATTCATTCACTTTCCCTCTGCCAACATGATGAAAGACTCTTAATTTCCTTTCACCCCTTGACCTCCATGTCCATCTAATTTCAGTTTATAAATTGCTCCATGATCTAATTATCTTACTCTATAGTACCTCCACTGTCAAAGGAGAACCATATCCAACATTATACACTCATAGACTCCACAGCCCAATGGACTGAACTTCTCAGACTTTCACCCCTGTTTTATTGAAAATCATCATCCAAAAATCAAAACAAAACCCTGTACATCGTAACTAGCCTAAAATACCTCAAAACAAAGCTAAATTATAAAGAGAGAGCCCTCTCTAGGTAAAAATTGGCTAGAATATGTACCTAAAAGATTGGTCTATGGTTACCTCGGTCGTATCCCCTCCTAAGAGCTTTCCTAGGGGACAACCTGAGTGATAACATCATTGGCGACTCCGCTGGGGACTGAATGAATGTTTGTTACTGCTGTTTAGTTTCTAAAGCTACAGATGGAGCCTAAATTTAGCCAGGCAACCTTTGAAGCCGTGTTTGTTGTGAAATCACAGGAATAAACAAAAGCTACTTCAGTCTATCTCCAGTCTAGTTTTAGGCTTTTAAAAGCTGACTCAAAGATTTGATCAGTTTCCTTGTTTCAAACATACCTGAAGGTGAGCTCAATGCCTCCTATATTTCAAAAAGCCTTCCTACAAAACATTGTTAAAACTTATATCCTTCAAATATTCCCAGAAAATACCAAAAAATATACTTTTAGAAGCTGGCTCCAAAGAAAAAAACTTGTTACACTAGGTCAAACCCAGATCCAAATCCCCCACTTATTTTTGACAATCCCAATTTGATCCCTAAGAGCCTTAGAAAACCTAAAAATCAAGAGAATTTTGTTGATTCAAATCCTGAAACACTTCAGCAGAAACCTATCCAAACTCAACTTTCTGCTGGAAAATCACAAGCCCTTTCTCCTATCATTGTTGCTTCTCCTAGTTCACCATTATTCCTCCAAACCATCTCTTCTACCCCCCCATCTACAACCCATATTTCAACTGTAATCCCTGTGCTTCCAGTTGTCCCATTTATCCCTGTAAATATGGCAAATCGATATGCTCCCTTGAAATTACCTGCAAATCCAAGGGCTATGCCTCAGGATTACCAAAGAAAAATCACCTATTTTGATGGTGTTGGTACCTACACAGCACAACAACATACAAAGAAAATGACATACTATTTTGAGAATTATGAAATTGATGATGATGATGTCAGGATGAAGATCTTTGTCCAAAGTTTAACTGGCGATGTCAGGGCCTGGTTTAGGGCACTCCTTGCAAATTCCATTGCCAATCCTGAAGCCCTTTATCAAGCTTTCTTGAATAGATGGGAAAAGAATAAGGAACCATTACATATCCTATCAGAATATGATAGCTTGAAAAGAGGCCCACAAGAAACTGCTCAAGATTTCTGTGCCAGATTTAATAATGTGTACAATGTTGTTCCTCCTAATCTTATACCACCACTAGACTTGGCCTTGATCAAATTCCCTGATGGATTTGACTCGGACATGGCCTACCAGCTCAGGAAAAGAGCTCCTCTAAGCTTAGAAGACATGTAAAACATAGCTGTCAGTGTAGAAGCTAATCTGATTTCTAAATGAAACCAGGCTAGATCTAGGAGAAGAACAACTTTTAAGGAAGAGCCTTCTGCGTTTGAACAAAAATTAGATGCGATTATTAAAGGTATGGATAGACTTGGGGATAGAGTTGAAACTATTGAGAGGAAATCATCATGGGATGGCCAATCAAATAATGTTGGGAGGAATCCAAACTTTAGGAAAAACTCGAATTCTAACACTGGGAAAGCTGGTCCTGACCAAAACATCAGACCGCCATTCCAAGAAAACTATGTTGAGGCTTCAACATCTAGTGAACCAATGGAAGATACTCAAATCAATTTGATGGGTCTCAATAGTGGACAACAAATTTCCCTAACTCAAGAAGATCAAGAGGCTCATACTCTTGGTCAATTTCAAATGCAGTCAGGGGAATCCTTTGATTTCAAGGAAGGATATGACACAACTGTATATGAAGTCCACAAACAATATAACTTGAGAAGTAGGAGAATAGATATCCCTAATGATACCAAGCAGAAAACAGTGAAACAACCTACTAAAACCAAACTCAAGGATTCTCATATAAAAACTACTCCTGAACCAATTTCAAGTTCAAATACTCTAATCATTGAAGATGTTTCAGCCAAACAAAAATAAGACCAGCACCCTCCACCTATTCTTCCTCTTGAAGAAATTATAGAAGAACCTTTAGAAAATGGTGTAAAAGTGACTTCAGCTCATAATAATATTCCAGTGAAAGAATCAGACACAGAAAGCCCAGTTGAAAAGGATAACCTTGCTGCCCGAAATGTTAAAACACAAACAGAAAAACCCTTCAATTTGGAGACCGAAATAAGCAAGTCAAAAATACCCATTCCATTGTCTGAATTGGCTAGGCATCAAGCTTTTAGGGAATAAATCAGTAGATCGCTACAAATTCCAGAAAAAGAGATGCAGTGAATGTCCTTGATGACCAACCAGAACTTATATTTGGACTTGAACTAAATGGAAAGTCTATAGATGGAGGAGTTCCTCCTTTCTATGTCAGCTTAAATATTCATGATAAGATACTTCACAATGCAATGTTTGATTCTAGGGCCTCTCACAACTTAATGCATAAGTCCATGATGGAAAAGTTGGACCTAGATATCACTAGGCCATATAAAGACTTGTTTTCTTTTGATTCCTAGGCTGGATTAAGGATCTGTGTGTATCATTGGTACAATACCCTGCCAAGACAATTCTAATGGATGTAGTAGTGGCTGACATCCCACCCAAATATGGAATGTTATTATCTAGATCTTGGGGTGCCAAGATTCAGGGTTCTTTACAACTTGATATGTCCTATGCCACCATCTCAGTCTTTGGCCAGCCAAAGAGACTATACAGAGAAACTTTCATGAAGTATGTGGTCAGCAGCCAAGACAAACCCCAAAAATTTCCCATTTATTCCATGCATTCAGACATGGATTCTTTCATCTTGTACAACACTGAGATTCATACCCCAACTGATGTTAAAATTTTGGCATTAAGCCAAAATGAATTCCTAGATGAAAAATCCACAGTTCAGATTCAAGAAGTCTCTTAAAACAATCATATAGCAGTCACACAAGAAAGACCAAAAGAAAATGAAGATCCAAATATGTCTGCTAAACAAATTGAGAAAATTCCTGATAATAGTTCTAAACAAGAAATCCTAAGGTATCTGGAGTTTGATGGATCTGTTAATAAGCTAGGAGCAGGGGCAGGCATTTGGATACACAACATGAAGAATGACTATGCTGAAGGGCATGCATATAGATTTAATTTCATATGCACTAACAACATGGCCGAATATGAAGCCCTTCTGCTCGGTCTCAAAGTGATCAAAAGCCTAGGGGCGGATAGGATATCAGTTTTAGGATATTCTAATTTGATAATTCAGAAAATGAAAGGTAATTTTGTCACAAATAATCTTAGACTGAGATCATACAGAGGTGCAGCAATTGAAATTCTCAACACCTTTCTAGAATCTCAGCTTGCTAAAATTCCAAGGAATCAAAATTTGCATGCTCACAGTCTAGCAACCTTTGCTAGCACTTGCAAACTGCCATTTAAGCCTAATCACCGATTCTCAGCTGAGATTAAACATAGGCCAAGTGTACCTGATAATGCCAAAAATTGGCAAGTATTTGACAGTGACATTCAAATCAATAATTTCCTGACCCTGAAAGAAGAGTTCTCCAACACAAAAATAGATACAAGCACCATAAGTGAATATGACCAAATAGACAAAATTCAGACACATATTTTTGTTGAAACAACAAATCAAATTCTACATCCAACAAAGTTTGCTAAAACAGATTTACAACAACTTGAAGAAACATATTGTAATGATGCTATTGGAGCAGAATGTGAAGTGATTGATTTGAAGGATAATTTTTTACATACAGGCCTGACCCCTCTAGAAGATATTTTTGACTCAAATGACATTTCTAGGAAACCTAAAATGCAACCATTAAACATAGAAATTGAGGACTGTAATATAGGAATTGCAGAGAATCCCAAAATGATAAAATTTTCTAAAGCTCTGCCTCCTGACCAAAAACTGAAGTATATTGAACTATTCAAAGAATTTCAAGATGTTTTTGCATGGAGTTACGAGGACCTAAAGTCTTATGATACATCTGTTATCCAACACACTATACCTCTCAAGGAGAACCAAAAACCTTTCAAACAGAAACTTAGGAGGGTCAACCCTGTGCTCCTCCCTTTAATTGAGAAATAAGTTAAAAGGATGTATGAAGCTGGAATTATTGCACCCATCATATTCTCAGAATGGATTTCAAACTTGGTGCCCACTAGAAAGAAAACAGGAGAGATTAGGCTGTGTGTCGATTTGAAAAATTTGAACAAAGTCTCTTTAAAGGACAACTACCCCTTACCCAAGATGGATCACATTCTACAAAGGGTAGTGGG
>APFE031655894.1:93082-105963 GCA_000404065.3 Pinus taeda
GGGACCTTCAAATATGTGAAAATGCCATTTGGACATAAGAATGCAGGAGCAACTTTTCAAAGAGCCATGGATATAGCTTTTGCTAAAGAAATCCATGATTTTTTAGTCATTTACCTAGATGACCTTACAACATTCTCCAAATCAGATCAAGAACACTTGGATCACCTCAGACAAGTATTTTTAATTTGCAGAAAATATGGTATATCATTGAATCCAAAAAAATCATTGTTTGGCCTAGAAGAAGGAAAATTATTGGGCCATATCATCTCTAAAGAAGGTATTAGAATTGATCTGGATAGAATACAAGCTATTCTGCAAGTTCTTCACCCTAGAAACATCAAAGAACTACAAGCCTTTTTGGGAAAGATCAATTTTCTAAGAAGATTCATATGAAATCTGGCTGAGCTGATAAGATTGCTGAACAACATGCTGAAAAAAGATTCCAAGGTCAAGTGGACAATAGAAGCTAAACAAGCCTTTGAAGAAATAAAAAAAGCTTTGACTCAAACACTAGTCCTTACAAGCCCAAATTTTGACTAGGAATTTATCATATTCTCATTTGCATCAGACCATACAATCGTTGTTGTTTTGCTTCAAAAAGATGAACAGGGATGTGAAAAACCCATTGCCTTTTTTAGCAAGGCACTTAGAGATGCTCCACTCAAATATCAAATCATGGAGAAACAAGCATATGCACTTGTAAAGGTCATTAAGGACTTTAGAGTTTACATCTTATACTCTCATGTGGTTGCTTCTGTACCCAACACTATTGTTAAAGACATCCTAACCCAAGAGGGAATTGAAGGCAAAAGGGGCAAATGGATAGCTACCATACTAGAATATGACATTGAAATCAAACCAACCAAACTGATAAAAGGACAAGGATTAGCCAAACTTATGACTGAAACCAACTTTCAAGCCCTTGACATAAATCAACTAGATAATGAACAGGAGATGGCGATTCCACAGATCAATCAAGCCTTTTCACAATCACCTTGGTATGCTGACATATTTTTTGTATTATTAAACCTGCAAGCTCCTCCAGGATTATCCAGAACTAAGAAAAGATTCTTGAAAATGAAAGCTTCCAAATTCTATGTTTTAGACCATGCTCTCTTGTGGACGAATTATGAAGGTGTTTTATTAAATTGTCTAATCAAAGAAGAAACTGACAAAGTACTTAAGGAGTTTCATGCAGGGGATTGTGGTGGACATTTATATTGGAAATCAACTGCTGATAAAATCCCAAGCGCTGGATTTTACTGGCCCACGCTATTTGCTGATGTAAAGAAATATTTAACTTCTTTCCACAAATGCCAAATTTTTGAAGGCAAGAAAAGGTTGTTGCCTCTACCCCTCAAACCCATTTCCACTGAAAGACCATTTCAACAATGGGGTTTAGACTTCATTGGAGAAATCCACCCTTCATCCTCTGGCCCACAAAAATGGATCCTTATTGCCACAGACTACTTTACCAAGTGGATAGAGGCAATCCCTTGTAGGCAAGCCAATGATTCAGTAATCATGAAATTTTTAGAGACCAACATCTTGTCTAGGTTTGGCTGTCTTGAGAAGATTATAACAGACAATGCTGCTGCTTTTAAATCCAAGAGAATGATCAATTTCTATCATAAATACCACATTACCTTGGGCCATTCTAAAACCTATTACCCTCAAGGTAATGGTCTAGCTGAATCCTCCAACAAGAGCTTGATCAACATCATTAAGAAAGTCTTGGAGGAGAATAAGAAAAATTGGCATAAAAAGCTTGTCAATGCACTATGGGCAGACATAATGACTACTAAGAGATCCATTGGAACAAGTCCCTATGAGCTGGTTTATGGTATTGAGGCAGTGTTCCCTTCTTCTTTGGGAATCCCAGTGATAAAGTTGCTGCGAGAAATACAGGCAGAACCTAATGATATTCAAAGAAGGATTAATCAAACAATTCATTTGCAGCAAACTAGAGAGGAGGTCTATTAAAGAGATCAGGTTTTGCAAGAAAAGATTAAAAAGAACTTTGACAAAAGGACCAAAGCAGAGGATTTTTTCATTGGGGATAAAGTTTTAAAGTGGGATTCTAGAAGAGAAGATAGGGGAAAACATGGAAAAATTGATTTCATGTGGAAAGGACCATTTATCATTCAGAATGTACAAGGAAACAACACATACTTTTTGAAAAGTTTGGGTGGTACAAAGGCAAATGATGGGCCAGTTAATGGCTGAATGCTGAAGCATTATTTTGATCCAGTTTGTTGAAGATATCAACGCTTTAATTTGTACATAACAATGTTTACTTTCTGCAGTTTATTACAGCAATAAGATAGGGAATAAGATGCAACAAATTTTGAGGGAAAGGCAAGGAATTGTGCCACCTTTTTGTATTACATTTTGAGTTTATCAGAAGAAATTGAAGAAGGAGACTTGGGAGCTGTAAAAATGATGACAAATATTCAGACAGACTACCCAAAACAAAGCTGCAATTATTTGAATGAGTTCATAAGGAATATATAGATATTGCAGAGGTACAGTTTTGGTTGCAGCAAAGGAAAAAATTTCATAAAACAGCAAGAACCAAATATAAGGCCATCTGACCTGCTATTCTTGACTTTTCACCAGGAAAAGCCATCCCCAAGTGGAGCCACTGTTAGGTTCCTATACCAATAGGTTTCATTTTTCATGATTTCCTGGAGAAGTGCCAAATATGTTCATCCTTTCCATGCTGCAAAGGTTCCATATTTTGAAGACCTTCACTATGTACAGTTGCTTGACTCTTATCATAGTTCATGAATGGCCAAACAACTTAATCTTGGCCAGGTTCATATTTCAATTTACTTGTCTTAGAATAGAGAATAAAGGTCTGTCCAAACAGTTCAAGCTTGGCAGATGAGTAGTCAGGTAGAGAACAAAGGGTCTCAACATCTAAATCTGAGGCCTTGGAAGAGATAAGGGTAAACTTAGATAGGATGGCAGCTAAAAGAAAAAAGAGATTCAGGGTTTTCTAGTTCAAGTGCACCCAGTGAAAGTGAAGGGAAAATGTTAGGAGTAATAGGATGGGTAAGCAGTTTTCGGGTTGCAGAAGCATGTTTATGGGTAATTTTGTCCTTTTAAGGTGAGTTATCTCAGTACTATCATGAACACCATGGCAATTATGTGGTGACAAAGCAGATGTTGCATGTCTAACTCCCCCTCATTCCTCACACAACAATCACTTACTAACCTCCCTCCAAGGACACTGGGATCTGCTCAGTGTTCCTAGTTTACTTCATTTCATGAAAAAGACTAAGTAAAATTGTGTTTTTACTTAAGAAAAGAAGCCATATTTCTTGTGTAAAATATTGATTTTCTCCTAAACCTAAACTATTCAACTCTACTAATAAAAACCCTCTCATTTCCCTAAGCCTAAGTTCTTAACTCTACAACTTAGCGCTTCCCTTCATAAAGCCATATTAACATGTTAACTTTATTATATAATTCCTATGTAAATGTTTCCCCCGCCCCTATTATACTAAATACATAAAAAAACCCAAAATATTTGAATATCCCTCCCCTCAGCTAAATTTATAGCCATATTTCAATTTTTGTCAGGATTTATTGGTCCACCTGGGGCCAATAACAACCCTCCACACGCTCCATCGGGATTTGTTAAACATTTGGTTAAACAACTAACCAACCCACATTGCAAACCATACAGAAAAACCCACCCCGCGCGCAAATATTAAACTTATATTAACGTTGGGGTGATTAACTGTTAATCCACCCGACATCCAATAGAATTCGCCCCGATGCTAATTAATCCACGATTTATTTCTCAACCCCCGCGCCATAAACCTCCGCCAACTCCATCAAACGTCAACCGTCGGATCAAGGCATGTAGATCGGACAGTGCACATCGATATCGGAACCCTTCCGATGTCCGAAAGTTACCACGCGACGAAAAGCAGTTTCGCCGTCGTACCAAGGGACGTGTGTCGCCCGCCTGGGCTCATCGCATCCCCTCTGCCCAAAACCACCTTTGCCCCAAAAGCAGTGCGAGGGATACCATTTACCACCCTCGCTGAGACCCCGAGGACGTCATCCTCTGACGTCACCTCCATGTCATCTGCCAACTCATCTGCCACGTCATCTTCCGTACCCCGCTACACGACAAAAAATTTACGTCATGATGACGTCATCACAAAAAAGCACCAAAAAGCCCACAAAGCCAAGTTTTTGTCAAAACTCGTGAAAATAATTGTTTTTCGTCTATTTCTATGTGTTGTTTTGCGGAACCTGTGCATGCAAACTACAACGAATTTGCCATCGAAGCTCCAATCCGTCACCCTGACCACGACAGTTCGGCATCCTTCTCTGTAAATCATCATCCAACCGAAAAATTACCCTGGGGTGCGTCGCAAAAACACAAGTATTTACTTCATTACCTCCAAACACTGTGTATTTCCGGTTTTTCTCTGAATTGCATCCATAGAGCCAAAAATCGAGCAAACGCAGTCTATATTTCTTGAAAAATACACCCCAACCATACTTGTTTGTCCATTGTTTGCAAAAAACTCGACTTCTGCAGCTTAAAATACAATGACCTGATTATAAACATAGGCATCTGCCTAAAATCTGGTTCCCAAGCCCCTATTTTTAACTTTCCTCTGCAAATTTTCCAAGAACGCGCCCAAATTCCAGCTCAAATCATCAAGCTGCTCTCAAAGAGCACACTATTACCGTTGTTTTTGTCCATTTTACCGAAGGAGCCATGCAAACTTCG
The DNA here is from genome assembly GCA_000404065.3 of Pinus taeda. Taxonomy (NCBI): domain Eukaryota; kingdom Viridiplantae; phylum Streptophyta; class Pinopsida; order Pinales; family Pinaceae; genus Pinus; species Pinus taeda. The sequence continues at coordinate 97,842 of APFE031655894.1, forward strand.
TTTTCACTGTAAGATTTACCCAACATATTAAAATTTGAATTAACTTCATTCTGCCATTACCTAAGAAAATCCCAAAGCCATTATTTTATCTACTTTGATACATAGACCCAAAGCCCATATTGGAAAATCACAGATAGTTGAGCAATGGAGACTCCAGTGGCCCTGAATTTTGCACCTCTCAATGCTCCACACAAAGAACTAGAGTGGATACCTCTAGCTGACAGGGATTTCCAGATTAATGACTTAACTGGTGACAAGCCTCACCTCCAAGATTTTTGTGAAATTAGGAATAGCTACAGGAACAATGCTAATGTCTATGGAATTTGGGAGTCCAACATGCCCATGTACTACCTCCCTTCAGTGAATGTATTCCCTGACCTCATCCATCAATGCCATGCCAATTATGAGCCCACTCAAAGAGCAGTCATGTCTCCTTCTGGAAATGTCCTCTTTTATATCACCCCTGAATCCATCAATGAGATTTTGCACTTCAAGCCAACTCAACCTCTGGCTCCTCTTTCCTTGGGACTTTTGCTTGACCAAGGTGCCAAATTGCCCAGCTCAGAGATAACCAAATTGACTCAATTGTTTATGAGACCAAATTGCCAGCACAGAGGCCCACCTCCTTATCTAGATATTTGGTTCACTGAGGCAGGAAGATTCATTATAAACCTGATATCCTACATCTTAGGATTTAAAACAAGTGAGCATATTGATGAGACCACCTTGGTTCTCTTGTCTATTTTTACTCCAGGAAAGCCCCCTGTTGTCAAGTATGATTATGCCACTTACATAGCTGATAAGATCCATGAGCAATTCATGAGCATGGACAAAGAAAGAGTATTTAAATACACATCATACATATATCATTTGTTGCTGTACTATCAACCAGATAGTTTTCAAATTTCCCTCAGAAAATTGGATTGCAAAGGAGAGAGAAGGTCTATAATCTTCTGGACCTTAGTCTTCCACCATGTTTACTACTCTCCTTATACTTATTGTGAATTCATTGATATGTTCATACATCCAACCACCTCTTTACTGATGACGAGTCTGCCAGATAGACTTTCGGGTGAAATGCAGAAAATTTTGCAGCTTTCCAAAAGCTACAGCATAGGTGACTGGTACTTTTACCAGAATCACACCGAAATCTGAATCTATGGCTCTAAACTGTGCCCCTGCAAGCTGCCCAAATTTGTGCCCATGAGGCTGTTTGCACTAGAATACTTCAGGAAATTCATCCATGCAGACATAATCCATTTCTGTGAGGGCAAGAAAAAGGCACAACTCAAAATAAGAAATCAATTGGGCCCTTTCATATTCAATAAAAGGGAAGCTTGGGAGCAGGCTGACAAGGTCTTAGGGGAGCAACTTAAGCTAAAACAGAGTTTTTATTGGGCACCATATCACCCCGGTCATTTCATAAGTTATAGAAAAGTCAAAAACAACCTGGCACCCTATGTTCATCACAAGATCCCTGAAATTCAACAATATGCTAATCAACAAGAATGGATAGAAGGCACATTAGTTGAAGTAATTACTGAGGAAGAGAAATTGGAGAAGGCCATGAAAGGGCTTGAAAAGACGCTTGACCTGGACTCTTTTGGACAGGTATCCTTCAAGCTACCCCAGCACATAGGAGGTGATACATCTTTTGTTGAGACTTCTCAACAGCCCTCACAAAAGGCCAGTGCAGCATCAACTAAGGGCAAGCAGGTAATAGATTTAGAAGAGGAAACAATGGAAGACCAGCCAGACACATCAAAAGAACAGGGTCAAGGGCAAGTTCCCCCAGTTCAAACCAAGGCACCGCAAGTCCCTGTACTACAAACTCCTCAAAATCAGGAAAAGAGTAAGAAGAGAGATAGAGAAGAGGGTACCCCTACTAGTGGATCAGCAGAACAACCTGGAGAAAAGAGGTAAATGTTAAATCCTTATTCTGTGGAGGAATTTTTAGAAGAAACCACAGGCAGCATGAGAGGTGAGGGAAGTACTGGACAACAGTCTCCTCCAATGATGGACACATCAGCTAGCTCATATCAGCCAGAGCTAGAGGGACATCACAATGTGGAGGTCTCATCTACCAAGCCACATGGCAAGCAGCAAAGCAAGCAAGGCTCAGACATTAAGAAAGAATTTACTAAAATAAAGGCAAGAAATGAGACAATAAGGATCCAACTTTATAATCAATTGCTAAGAATGGCTCCCACAAATCAACAAAGGTTAATGGCAGCATATGATATACAAGAAGGAAAAATGACCCTTAGTCACTTCAAGCCCACAATGCAGCAGCCACATTCAGTTGCTGATTATATCAGGACCAATCTGGAAGTTCTCTCCAAAGACATCCATCCAATGGACCAGATTGAATTACATAAACAAACTGGAGAAATGGTGTACTCCACCTTGGAAAACAAGACATTATTAGCTCACAAATTGCAGAATTCATTACACAATACCTCTGCCCAATTAGAATTGGAAAAAGCTTCCTCCTTAGCCAAGGATAATAGGATTAAGTCCTTGGAATAAATTATCATTGAGCTGGGACATAATCCCAAGGATGCAAAAGGCATCAAAGCACTAATAAAGAGGAAGGAAGAGGACATTGCAGCCCTAAAAAAATAATTAAAACTGCCAATTACAATGCATCCACAAACTACAGAAGTTTCACAACAGAAAGAAGAGGAAGACATGATGGGTTTACTAATGAGGATAAATGAGAGATTAGCAGAAATAGAGCAGACCTTGGAGAAAGCAATGAAAGAGAAGCGGGGAGTGTCGACCTCCCAGCCACTGGAAATAGCTCCCACAAGCACAACTGCTCCTTCTACAATTACAACAGCAGTAACTCCCACTATCCCAGCAACAGGTACATCATCCACAGATTCTTCAGAGGCAGCAAAAACAACAGTACTAGATACCAGCATGAAGATGGAAGTGATGATGAAGGCACTAAAGGAGTTAGAACTCCAAATGGAAGAGCTCAAGGAAGCCAAAGAAAAACTGGCCAAGTTAGAGGTAAGTTATGATAAATCTAAAATAACTATGGCAGAAAAAACAAGAGAGGTAAAGGCCTTGGAAAATAAGGTAAAATCTTTGGAAAAAGATCTTTCTCTTCACAAACCTTTAGTAGAAATCAAAACAATTTTGTGGACTAAAATTCGCTAGTCCATCATGGATCAATGGAGATCAATACAAACTATGCATGAGCAAATTGAATTGATAGAAGTAGCCCAAATAGAGATTCAAAAGGCCAAAACATCATTGGGAAACATGCCTAAAAACGCCAATAGACTAATTCATTTTTTGAATACTCATACCAGAGAAGAACTAGCAGCTTTGGATATCAGGGACAGAACAGGTACCATTTTGACAGTAAAGAGGGTACTGACCATGAGAAATTTTATACAAAATCTGGAAAGAAAGTGTCAAGAAATGCAGATAGAAATTAATGCCTTTACAGAGAAGTTTACGGTCTTGCAGAACAAAGGTTTACCCAGTTTGTTAACCAGCAACCAGAGACTGTTGACACATGAACAATATGCTCACAGGGTAAATACATATGTTGCAAATCAAATCACAGCATCATCAAGCACTTCAGAGGATAAAACACTTCCATCAGGACAGAGCTTATATGAAAAGTTGGAAAATATGTTCTATATTGAGCATGAAATAACACATCTTTTTGAAGTCCAACACAACTTCTATAGGTATACTGAAGCTGATGAAACATTAATAAAAATGCAAAGACACCAGTTGCCAACAGACCAATGGTGGCAGAGCATGTTGGAAGCTTTACCAAGGTAGTTCTAATTTTCCTTTATCATCTGCATTTTAATCAAATATCAAAATACGTGGCACATATCATAAGGATGAAAACAATAGAAGGGGGAAATCAGGTTGGGAATGTAGTTCACTAAAACGGAATCACGCACAAATGAAAAGGCTGGGACAGCAACGCAAGAACGCGGAATAAAGGGACAACTGCCAGCCGACTCACTCAGTTTGAAAAGTCAAATATATCTGACCAACTGAACAGCCAGCACACCAAAATTCACTTCTGCATTCATTTCTCTCATTTACTTCTCCTGTAAAGTAGATGGATGAAGTTATTGCTTGATATTATCTCATCTCAAATATTTTGTAACTCTTTTTTGTATAAATACCTCCCCGTGAGAACTCTTCTGAATAAAAGGCAGCTGGAATGCGTTGTTGATGAACTGAACTCATTGGATGTGGGATTAATGACAGTGGACTATGTTGTAGAATTCTTGAATTACTTCATGGATCAATAAGTCTTTTTAACTCATGTTTTATAGTTTTTTTGTTTTTATATATCATCTGTGTTCATAATCTTAACAACAGGGAAAAAGAATAACCCAGAATTTACTTCACTATACTTTGTGTTCAATCTTTGTTGTTTTTTATGTTTTCTTCAGAAACTAGCATAATAAGGAATTCTTTATTGCTCCTGTTTCCCCTGGTTCTTACACCTTGAGTATACTTAGGGAATTCTTAATTGCTCCCTGAAATATTCATTCACTTTCCCTCTGCCAGCATGATGAAAGACTCTTAATTTCCTTTCACCCCCTGACTTCCATGTCCATCTAATTTCAGTTTATAAATTGCTCCATGATCTAATTATCTTGCTCTGTAGTACCTCCTCTGTCAAAGGAAAACCATATCTAGCAGTATGTACTCATAGACTCCACAGCCTAATGGACTAAACTTCTCAAACTTTCACCCCTGTTTTATTGAAAATCATCATCCAAAAATTAAAACAAAACCCTGTACATCGTAACTAGCCTAAAATACCTCAAGACAAAGCTAAATTATAAAGAGAGAGCCCTCTTTGGGTATAAATTGGCTAGAATATGTACCTAAAATATTGGTCTGTGGTTACCTCGGCCGTATTCCCTCCTAAGAGCTTTCCTAGGGGACAACCAGAGTGATAACATGAGGGTTTCTTCAACATGAACATCATTTGAACTATTTGAATTGAGTGCTTCATTTTCACCTTGAGTTGAAGATGATGCAATAACTTTGCATGTAGTTGTCCTTTCAAAGGACTCTATATAGTCGTAAATTTCCTATTGTACTGGATCAATCTCTAGAGTTTTTCTTACAACGTTTACAATTGGTGATGGAATTGTAGGTGATGGAACTGTAGTTTCCATTTCTAAATCAACAAATTATGGGGGTTGTCGAGGTTGTTCATGCATTGTTTTATTGAGCCTTGCACTCCTCCTTATATAAGATGATGGCTTAGTAGTAAGGGTCTGTTCTTTCGTTTCCTACTTTGTTTTCTGTTTATATGAATTTTTTTCTTAAATGTTAGCTTTCTTTACAACATTTTTCTTCTTAAGAATTACTAGCATATCTGCAAGAGGAGTTTCATATTCTTAGTGTTGTTCATGTGACTTCTCTTTTATTGTCAACTTCCTTCCACTTCTTTTTGTTTTATCACTAGCCTCTTTTATTTATGCCTCCTTGAAATGATTCCTAACTAGGAAACCTTCCCAATTGTCTCCAGTGTTTCTTAGGTGCACTTCAATAAGGATTTTCACTAAAACATGGTGATATATAGCACTATCTTTTGACTGAATTTTCCTTTAAATGCTATTAGCCATGTTTCTTAAAGTTTGAAGCATAAAATATGCTAAGTTAATTTCATTTCCATCTAGAAAAATCATCATTAATCTTGCATGATAAAAGAACATATTGCAAAATCTTCCTTCACACGTTATAAATTTTTGGATGATCAGCGACAAGTTTCTCCATTTATTTTTCAAAGTCGTAACTGGAATTCCCTCTTTAAATTCAGAAATTACCATACCTGGAATTTTTACAAAAACCCTCCATTCTCTTTCTTCAATTCTTTTGTTTTTAAACCAACTTTCTCCAATTGTTGGCAATTTTGTGGCTTCTGCTATGAAGGATTTTGTTAACACCAGCTTTATGTCCCTGATTTCTGCTTCAATCCCATCATACACCCAGCAAAATATTTTATTACCTCCTTTTCATGGCCATCAAATTTCTCCAAAAATTTCAACCATCGATCTTGCTGCAACATTTATTTGACCTGTGGGTAACCCTCCAGAAACCTGATTCCATTTCACTCTGACCTCACAATGACTCCCATCGTAGAGGAAGTTTAACACACAATCGCTCTTTTGACAAGTTTAGGGAATGGGAAGGAATTTGAATATGAGACAAGTCAAGAAAACAGAGTTTTAGGTGAAATTAGTCTCGGCACTAGAACAAGGTTAAATGAAATGGAGGCATTCAACATGCAAAGGAATGATGAGTAGAGAAGTTAGGTGATTTTTAAATGATATCAAGGTTTTAAGTCTGACTTCTTCAACATTACATTGATATATTCATTAGAATCAAAGTCGTTTCAAATCAACTGAGGGTAATCATTACTCGTTATGGCAGTAGCAATGGTTATTCATCATTAAATTTCATAATTCAGATGTTTTTCCTTTATTACATAACATAATATTTACATACATTTGCTCCATTGTCTCACTGCTTTTGATTTATTTTTTTGCAGGTTGTCAAGTTGCTTTAGCTACAATCTTCATTGAAATTTTGCATTTACCATAATTTCCATTTGATCTCGTCATAATCTATCAGTCTAGCTACAGAATTTTGTTAGAGCTGTAGATTGTTGACAATTTCGTAGTTGTATTATTTCAAAACAGAAAAAAAGGAATAAAAAAATGGGACTAGAATCCAGAAAAGAAAATCTAAGCTGCCAAGAATTCTTGGTTTTTAGCAAAGACTAAGTTGATGAGGAAGAAGAGTCTTCCTTAACTAGCTTTAAATCAAAATTCCTTTGCAGATCCTTTATAAATTCCTCATTTGTTAATGGTTGATGATATACTCGTAATCTATGTCCATTTACAAGGAAGGTCACCTTCTCTTCATCAATAGTTATGATTTTGACTGCCCAATTATCAAAGATAGTTTCAACCTCATATGGACCAAGCCAATGAGTTTGAAATTTCCCTTGAAAATTCTTAAGTTTTAAATCAAAAAGTAATGCCCAATCACCAAGCTGAAATTTCCTTTCGTTAATAAACTTATCTTGCCACCTAAATATTTGTTGTTGAACTATATTAGTTCTTTCAATATCATCTTGTCGCATCTCATCAAGTTCATTCAGTTATTTTATTCTTTGTCTTTGAGCTTCTGATAAATCAAGACCCAATTTGGTTGTTGTTTTAAAAGTCTTTATCTGGAACTCAATAGGAAATAGGATTTGTTTTCCATAAACAATTTCATATGGAGTGTGACCAGTTATATTTCTCCATGTGGTATGATATGCCCACAAAGCTTTTGGAAGCTTTTCTACCCAATCTCTTCTATGCAAGTGTTACATTTTTGCTAACAGTTGCTTCAATCACTTTGTTGGTGGATTCAACTTGTCTGTTGGCTTGTGGATGGTATGGAGTTGACCTTCTATGTTTGATTTTGTATTCCTCTATTATCTTTTGTACCATCTTGGATGTAAATTAAGTACCTTGATCTGTCACAATTTCCCTTGGGACACCAAAACAAGTAAAAATATCCTAAAAAAGAAATGAAAATACAACATTTTCAGTAGCAGAAGAAATGGCTTTAGCTTCTACCCATTTTGTGACATAATCTGTACAAACAAGAATATACCTTTTTTGATTTTATGGTAGATTGATTGGACCAACAAAATCCAAAGCCCATTTTTCAAAAGGTTCAGTAAGTACCTGAGGCTAAAGGCATTTCATCTAAACGAACATGTTTTCTCATTCTCTGAAAATTGCCACATCTCTTAAGATATTCATTGGCATCCTTAAAAAGGGAAGGCCAATAATATCCTAAGAGAAGGACTTTTTAAACATTTCTTTTATCAATGAAATGTCTTCCACGGGGTTTACCTTGATAAGCTTTCAATATTTTTTGTACTTCATCTTCTCTAACACATTTCGAATGATTAAATCAGGTCTTGTTTTGTACAATTCTTCATTTATCCATGAATAGGATGCACTAGTTTGAATAACCTTTCTTTTCTCTCAATGAGACAAGTATGGTGGTAACTTCCCTATAGCCAAATAATTAGAAATATATGCAAAGCAAGGAG
>APFE031655896.1:0-19685 GCA_000404065.3 Pinus taeda
TTTTTGGGCTAATCATTTCTAGAAAAAAATGGAAATTGGAAAATATTTTTTTTTGGAAAAGCATGGAAAATTAGCCCCTAAAATGAAGAATTTTGGTTGTGAATTTTCATAGAATGCACTAAGGCTTGTCCATAAATAAGGGGTAGGAGAAAGTAATACCCCGAGTTAATCCCTAGGTTTTATATGTACATATGACATATAGGTTAGTAAGATCATATGGTTTTAGGGCAACAATTTATAAATTTATTTTGGGCTAGAGTACATTTGTAAAATTAGTTTGAAAATCCTATATGATAGAATAATGGTCAACCTAGCAATGTAAATTATAATCACACTTAGATATATTAATAAAATACATCAACACTATAGACCATGTACAAAAATGAGTATGCAAACTATGATGCCATGAGAGAGTAAGGAGGTCAAGAGATTAAGGAAAGGAGATAAGAAAAAGAAACCTAAGAAAGGGAATATAATAATATATTCCTAATTTATAATTCATAAGTATGATTTTATCCTAAGTCTATAAATTGTGGGAAAGGGGTACATGAATACCATGTGTCTAAAAGGGGCCATGCCTATATAAAATTTTAAACTTAGTGAGAAAATGTGGATTCCTTGCCACTGTTACCATTGTATGTTGGAGGTGACATAAGAAGCCACCTTAACCCTATATCTTTTTGAAACCCATGAAATTTTTGGTGGAATTTCGGTGAACAATTCTCCTTTAATTGTATTATAGAAGGTTGGAGCCCTAGAGGGAGAATTTCTTAATACAAGTTTCCCTAAATGTGAGGCTTTGAGGGTACTTATACACTCCATGAGAAAAGATAGAGTTAGTAGATCCATATCCTTGAGACATCCTAGCCAACCTATAATGGACCCCTGAAAGGAAAGTGGGGTATCACACGGGATTGTAGAGTAGAGAAAGGGATACAATCCTTGGGTTGTGCATGATGATGGGAATAAGGGTCTAGTTGAAATTACTACTAAAGTTTGGTACCTTATGTTGTTCCTCAAGGATTTTATATGGATAAAAATATTACCATGGCACCCTATGAAGGATAATATACTCCTCGCTTTAGCCCGTTTAAAAGTTTTTGGCAATGAGAAGGGGTATCCCTCACTTAGAGAAAGTTTTTAATTTAAGGTTTTATCCAATTTTATGAACAACTCACAATTCTAGGATACAAGATTTAAAATTGAAATCCATAAAAAATTATAAAGAAAAATTCAAGAATTTGTTTACAAGAAAATAAATATTCTCACAAAGAGCACCATTTTCTTATGTTTACTAACCTAAAAAATTAGAAGGTAGAAAGGAATGAAGGTAAAACCATTCACATACGATTATGAATGACAATTACATAGAAATAGGAAATAATAAATGGAACATATTAAGATAATACTCAAGATATAATCACAAATATGACTAACCATTATCTGTACCAACATTATCAATATTAAATACTATAACAATGATACTAAATATAAGAAAATATAGTCAATTCCCATGAACATAAAATAATTTAAGATTTCATCCACTGAAAGACAAAATAATAATAATAATAATAATAATAATAATAATAATAAATCTATTGTATTCAATCTTGAATAATTACATACTTAGATTTCCACAGGAGCTAGTCTTTAGAAATTTTTTTGACCTCAAGGATTAATGTCTCAAGTATAAAAATAAACAAAACATAGAAGTCTGCTAAAATAAGATATGAATCCTTTGATTGATAATGGACTCATCTTTGACAACAATTCTCATATTTCTAGTGGTCGATTAAACAAAATGAAGCATGGTTCTTTCTTCTTCCTAATAAGGATACCTAATGTTTCTTTCTTCACTTATTTAAGTTGGATTTCCAAAATAGTTATTATCATTAATTCATTATAAACTACTTCAAGCGAGACTTTGAGTCAAGAGTTGTTGTGGTTGTATGCTATGGACGAGCTAATGAGCTCTTTCGGGCTTTCATTCTATTGTATTCCATTAGCATTGGGTTTCATGTATCATCAGTGTATGATAACAACAATAACATGTCTTCTCAAGTTTGTATTACCAAGCTACTGGTTTATAATTGTTATTATCACTTCAAGTTTGGTTCTTTCCAACTTCATTTGTGGTTTACATGCTCATGATTTGTGGCTCAAGTTTTTCTATTTATCTTAAAAAGGTGATTCCTTTTTGGCCCTTTCTCTCCCCTCATAGTCTCCCTTGTTGTTTGTTCTCTGCAGTACTTATTGGTTTAGTCACTTTTCCTCTTGGGTATTCTTTGTGTCCTCACTCTTTTCTTTCTTTGATGTGTGGCTCTTTATTCCCTCCACAGTGCCTATACAATGAGTTTGATTCTAAATAGGCTCCTTGAGGAAGGTGGATGGTAGCTTCAGATCTCTCCTTTACGCTCACTCTACTAGTCATTGTTTTCACTCACACACCCCCTCGCAGTCCAAGTGGAAATCCATGAAGCAACAACTGAAGTCTTGGTTGATAAAGATGAATTCATTGATGCTGAAGTTGTGGCTTTTGTGTTCAAGTAGGTGGTAGATACCAGCCACGCTAGGGGTCAACAAAATCAATACTTATACAGCATTGATATCTAGTGGCATATGGAAGTTCCGCTAGGTAAATCTCTCGTTGAGAGGAATCAGCCAAAATGATAGATACTTGTGGAGTTAGATGATCTCCTAGAAGAACATTGGGACATGTAATTCCGTGTGGGTTGCATCAAGGCCATTCTCACTTGTGGGAAAGGCCAAACATCACCTAGTACCTCGACAAATCCGATTGTAGTGTCTAATTCTTCATAGCATGTTCTTGATGGCTATTAGTTTTTCGATACATGGTTGTCTCACTATGTATAGTGCAACCAACACATTGAAATATGTCATTGTTTTTTTGGTTTATATACAACTTTTTAAACATTTTTATGAATTTTCTTATAAACTTGAAATGCTTAATATCGCAACCAACACTTTGAATTATGTTATTGTTTTTTAGTTTATATTAAACATTTTAACTATTTTTATAAATTGTCACGTATACTTGTAATGCTTAATATTATAAAAAATATGAAAAATTGAATATATAACTATTTAAGCTTCGTCTCATGTTTGACTAAAATATTCAAATTTTATGGTTAGTTTGGTTTTCCCAGAGCAAACCACTACATTACAAAAAATATTGTGTGAGAATCATTAACGGGAGATATAAACTCTTCCTTTGAAAATTAAAATTGCCTTCTTGTACAAAATTAAATTTAATAAAATAACTTTTTGTAATTTTTGCTTAATAAAATTAATATTCCTATAAAATTAAATTTAACGAGAGCATTTAATAACTTCTCTCCAGAGAGCTTTTATAATTTCCACTTTAGAGTGCATAGTAGAGTTATGATCGAATGATGGATAATCAAATCCATCAAATTAGGTTGATAATGAAACGATAGCTAGCTCAAATAAAGTGGGAATCATATTTATTGCAAATTCCTCATTTCCAAATTAAAAAACAGTAACTACCAATAATTTAGGTAAGATTTAAACCCTAAAATAAAAGGTAAGGAAAACATAAGTCTTATGGTCTCATCTGTCAGGAAAACCAAACCCTACATTCAACTTCCATCAATCCAAGTAAAAACATCCAACCCCTTCAAATTTTCATCCGAGAGGCTGAGGTGAATCCAAATTCCGTGCTTGGGCCGAGTCCGCCGCCAACGGCTTGCACAGAGTCCAAAAATATGTACACAACACTCCACAAAAAAAATACAAATTAGCTTGGAAAATAATAGAATTTTTGGTAAAATTTTGATAAAATTTTAAAATCCTTCAGAAATTTTTGAAATTTTGAGTACCATTGTCAAATTTCAAGATTTTGAGTGCTCAACTTATTTTGGATGCCTAATAGTTTTTGATAAAGCTGAATCCATTTTCACCATTAAAAAAATTCAAGCCTTCCAAGATTCTGATTTTTTAAACTACATCCACATGAATTTGTGAGATAGCCTTTGTCTGGGGTTTTATATCTACTACCGGTCTAAGCAAAAAGTCTCTTGATTTTGCTTAAAACTTCAATAGAAATAATGTTTTATAGTCATTGTTATGGTTTTTTACTTCAAATTTTAAATGTTGATGGAAAATTCAAGCGTTAATTTTTTTAATTATAATCATTATCATATTCTTATATATTTAAAAAAAAATTAGAGTAATTGGATTATAAAAAGTTTAATTTATTAAATTTGTGATTTAATATATTTCTGCAAAATTTTAAACAAATTAAATCAGAAATAAATTGGAAAAATTTTCATAAAATCTCACTTATAAACAACTCCAAAACCAATTATAACTCTAGCCTCTCTGTTTTAAAAACCAATTATAACTCTAACCTCTCTGTTTTAAAAATTATGTATGGAAAAACAATAACGTAAATTTTCAATGCACTTGCTATTTTTGCTTGTTTTCATTGTGATCTTTAGGTGCCCTGTGTTGCAAGATCTGACAGTGCGTCTATCCTGCCTCCATCTAAATTATGGGAACACCAGCTACTATTTTTTTAAAGTTTACGCCTCTTCATATAAATTTTGAGCACACCAGCTACTACTTTTTAAAGTTTCCGGTAATCTAAGTATTTTAGAATAATATATCATAGTGAGGAGTACATGGGAGAGTGTGAGACCTGCCTCATGGAAAATTGGATTCAGAACAATTTTGGAAAGACATAATGATTGTTTCAAACAGTGTGGGAGCACAGTGGAGAGCTATTAACTGCGTTTAGTAAACTGATATGGCTGGTTAAACAATACTAGAACCTAAAACCGAAAGCTGGAAAGAGCTATGCTAGACATAAAAATCTCATCAGAAAAAGACATAATGGCCACCTTTATGGAATGGAGAAGGGGCCTACCAATGCTGTATGTTCACATGACTTTCCTGGTTTTGGACATCTTGATGGGATTGGAGGGCGTATCTTAGAAGTTTGAGCTTGGTCAACAACTGCTTCTTGAATATTTTGGGAGTCTCTGTGGTTTGAAACTTGACTCTGAACTTTATGTCGAAACATTTTTGTACACTACTTTGAATTTCTTGTCAGGGGATCTAATTTCTGTAAGAATAACTTTGGCATTATTGTTGTCTCTCCTCCTCCTCCACCACCTAAACAATGAAGACTTTATTAAAATATAAACAATGAAGACTTTATTAAAATAGTAAAGCTGAGTGAACTTAAAAACCTTAATGTCTTCCCACCTCTAACACTTGTACTTAGCACAAATCCTTAAATTTTCTAGTTTAGGATTAGGCAGCTTCCTTCTTTCTGGTAAATATTCTATTCCTTAAAAAAGTTCTGCGCAGCTTTAATTGCACGCACTTGGGCCTAGTCATGCGCATTTTCTGGTCATGCGCACACACGGTTGACAACTACAATGCAGTATTATAACATTAGTTAGCGTAGCACATCAGTGCAATCCGAAAGTCCTAACAAATTAGGATTCAAACAAGGATGCTTTGAAAAGGTTCGATTGAATGGAAACAAGAGAGCAAATTTCAATATCAATATCAGTTCGTGAGTCAAGAATGGTGAAACTATAATTAAAATTTTCTTAAAATTTAAGGTGAATATTAATCTAAAATGAAATATAGGCAGGTTAAGGGATAGTCACGAAGTCCAACTTCTTGCCTCCACTAACCATGCTAAGGAGCCGTATCCGTGATCCCCATCCATTAATCCAGACACTCGGAACACATTGTAAAATAGTACTAGCAAAAACACACTCGGAACACTTTGTAAAATAGTGCTAGCAAAAGCGTTGGGAAAATAATTAATCAGAGTCTATATATATATATGAGTTGTTTAAATAGGAGGATGAGTCTATATATATATGAGTTGTTTAAATAGGATGATGAATGGTTGGGATAGCTAAAAGTGATTTTGATCCTGCCGTGTTTGAATCATAGTTTTATAGTGGAAATAGATTCAGCACCATAAAAAAACATAATTTAAAATTTTGAAATTTAACAAGTGTAATTTAGATTCACAAAAATCACTGAGCCAGAATTTCTATGATTTTCAAAAAAAAAAACATTCTCATTAAACTAACACATATATATCTATATATAGATATATCATAAGACATAACCATATCTACCTCTAAAAACATTTTATCATATAAAGCAAGCTTTATGTTTATGTATAACATTCACATAATAAATAATACAATCACTAATGATTTTATAATAGTTTGTACAATTGTATGTTTCATTTAACCAAACCTCTCACCTTTACCCATGAATTTATAAAGATGAACAAGTTTTTATAAATGACATTAATTCAGTTACATAATTCAATACCCAGTGAAAAGATAACGATACAACTCCTACAAAATTCCAATTCTTCAAGTTTCTTTCTATCAATCTATATAATCCAGGAGATGAGATTTCCTTAGACAATCTCTATGTCATCCCGGCTCCTATACAAGATAAGCCAATTCTTCAAGTTTCTTTCTATCAATCTATATAATCCAGGAGATGAGATTTCCTTCTGTAGACAATCTCTATGTCATTCCGGCTCCTATACAAGATAAGCCACAAATTGTCAGCTAAAGGCTTTAGGAAATCCAATTGTTACAAGAGCGCTCAAAGCGGGCTTCTAGAGACTCTTGGGTTATCTTCAATAAAAGGCCTCATAGGGCATACCAACCCAACTCTCAACAAGTTATCTTTAAAATAGAGTAATGACTTCTTATTTTTTCTAGCCTTTGACTCCATATTTCTTCACTTCTTTTTATGTACATAATTATTTCTAAAAAATTCCATCCTTCCTCCATAAATTTTTCTTTTTTCTCTGCATCCTCTCATACTTGCTTGACTCCCACTATTTTCAAAGATGATTGTACTCATCCAATGTTGTCATAACTAGTTGAATTAATTCTTTCACCCACCACTTATATGAGTTTACTTACCTAGTTTTCTTTTTTCTTCATCTTCATGCTTGCTTGACTCCCACCAATTTCAAATATGATTGTACTCATGCAATATTGTTGTCATAACTAATTGAATTGATTCTTTCACCGATCACTTACATGAGTGTACTTACCTCTATGTTTAAATAATTCATTAAGATGGTTCTTTTACTAACCTCACATATGCATTGGATCATTAGTAAACATCTTTTAAAGTGAAAAGAGATTTGTTCCCTCTCTTAGCTTGGTAGATACGTAGTTAAGATGGATTAGACTAGTATACTATATGTGTAGTTCACATTGTAATATTTTATTTATATTTCAGGTTCTCCACATTAAAATGCTAAAACATGTCTCTCATATTTTTTTCTTGTATAAGTACATTTAATTATTTTTCTTAATAATATTTTGTAAAAATAATACATATCAAATCTATGTTAAGGTTTGAAAGAATTATAAATATCCCTCATACATCGAATTAGAAAGCAACTATTAATGGAAAGTGAAAATATAATAAAATTTTTAATTTAATATTCATGTTTGAAATATAACATGTAAACTAAATATAGAATGAATTACACTTCATGCAATATCAATAAAACTATTTCCTGCTATATGCATTTTATTTGGTGGAGAAATTGCATTTCTTCCTCATACTAAAAAGTCACTAATTTTTTACTCAACTCCATATTAAGTAGTGCTTCCTCATAGTAAAAAGTAAATTATTTATTTTTTAATTTGGGTTACTTTATATCACTAAAAGTTTTGTAAAATTAAGGCGCAAATTGAAGTATTTTAATTATGGCCGGCATTAATTTCTTTTGTTAATACTATTTTTAATTTGTTAATTTAAAATATTATTTTACTATTTTTTAATGTAATTTAAAATATCATTTTACTGTTTTTAAAGATAACTTTATATGACAACATCGTCTCCCGTACCAAGCTCTTGCGTGCTTCTCAACAATAACCCAAATAAAAACTATATGGTAATGAAAAACAATTCTATAAAATGGCTTAGAATTAGAGGCATACAAATTACCCTTAGATTCCCTTTCATACCTCTCTTACTCCCTTTAATGCCTCTGTTATGGCATTATAATCCCCTACAACTTTCCTTATCAATATCACACCCTCCACAACCATTAATGTAATTTTAGTAAATCAATATATGTACATATTAAAATACCTAATATATGATGAATAAAACTCTTTGACCCATACATACTAACTCACTAGCCTAAATAACATGTCTAATTACATTAAAATTTACAATGATTAAGAACAGAGTTTTGATTTCACTTTGTTTACTATAACTTCAATGTCCCATTGTTATATTATTTCTCCTCACTATCTAAAGTGGATTGTTTTAAAGGAATATATTTAATACAAGTTTATTATAGGCTCCTCTTATACAAGGATTTTTTAAGATGAGTTTTATAATAATGATGATTTAATTTCAAGGTCACTACCAAGTTAGAAACATGGTGGGCTTCCATGGAGCATTTTGGTTTTAGCTTTTACAAGGATGTACATACTCTATTTCCCTTTGGATATGAACCCATGACCTCCTACGAGGAAAAACATATTCTTAAATATATAATATTTTATGCATTGTTTTTAGTCGTATTAGCTATATTCCATCATGTCCATTGTATTGGAATTATGATTAACAACATATTTAAGACTTGCTAAAGTCATCCTTAAAGGTAGATAATTAGACCATGTTTTCCCTTGGAAATATAATTCTTAGAGATTGTGTACAATTGAAAGTTAAAAGCCACATGTGAACATGAAAATCCATAAGGAGTCCAAGGGATCTCTTGAAGTTGAAACAAAGGGTCATTACATAATGTATTTATATCTCTCATATAAATGAAAAATTAATCTCATGGTTATCTAAATCCATCTCTTCCATTATCCTAAGTTTAATAGTGTTATCGGAGCAGACATATTCATGCCTTGCTTGGTTGTTTTAGCTATAGTTTTGTGGCCTTCATTAAAGTGGACACTCCTCCTTACTTACCTTGGGAAATTTCCATGAGTACTATGCATAAGTTTGGAGTGAATTTCTTAATCCATGAAACTAGGAGTTGAAGTTGGAGTTTTCCTTACAAAATAACCATCCACAATTAATTTGTTGCAGTAGGTGACATTGATACTTTTGCCTCACCAAAAATACAATTTCCTAGATCATTGTTGAGGAGGTTACAATGGCATTGGGAGTCCATGTTAATGATGGAGGTGAAAGTGGAGTAGCATGAGACATTAGTCTTTATGGTCACATTCAAATAAGGAACGTCACCAACCTAAAAAATGCCCTTGTCTAAAAGAGGAGATTATAATTAACCATCAAGTTGCATGTATAGTCATGATCTTCAACATTGTGACCATCAATCAATTCTCTCATAGCACCAATGTCGAAATTTAGTTTTCCAAAAAAAAAACTTTCAGTGGGTGAGTGATAAACACATGAAAAAGATTAAGTAATGTACACATGAATAGGTTTGAAGCAATGATATTTCATTACAGGTGTCATGGTTGATTAACAAATACAAATGCTCTGTGTCAGAACTGCCTCTTAGAATCCTCCATGTATGTTCACATACCTAACACTACGATGAATAAACACCTTCATTCAAGTATAAATTATCTAAAAAATATTGTATATTTACCTCAACTAGATGGTATAGGTATATTTGTAGGTTCAAGCATAACTTCACCTTCAGTGTAATGTGGACACCCCAACCAACATTGAGATTAGGTTCATAATTATTTTCGATGGAATCTGTTCAATTTATATAGGAATGAGAATTTGTATAAACACCCTAAAGAATTCCATGTCGGCCACAAGTCCACCTAATCTAATAGGGTCCATTCACAAATTTATTTGTTAAGACCGTTGGAATTCCACATTATGGTTCATTTGGTTTGACTTATTATAATAATTGCAATGGGCTCAACAATTGGAATTCAAAAATTCTATGGATCTTGACCTAACCCAAAGGTCACCTCTACTCCTTGTACATTTTGTGACAACCCTTTTTTATAGTGCTCTTGTAATTGTCACTGTGAATTGTAGTTCATGACATCAATATTGTGAAAATGTATAAAATGATTGGGATGATGAGTGGACACAGATTCAAAAATCTGAGGAGGAGGAGTTGTCAAGTTGAGTGTAAACCCATGCTATTATATCTATTTTAACACCTATCTCCTTGTTGAATTAATGGTAATTCTAGTGCAAGAATTGAAGGAAAGGATATGTTTTCTGCAAAAATGGATGGAAAGCCCACACGGTCCTATCTCACAGCATGTGTTGTGGAAGTCAAAATGTAAGGGGAAATGAGAGACAGTGTAGGTGGTGGTATGCAGAGCAAGAGGATTGAATAGACACACACTAATCATAGCTATGCAAAAGCATATGAGGAGAGTGAATACTCTTGGATACACGAGGAGACTTGTAAGGATTGTTAATGAATAAGAGGGAAAATTCCCAGTGAATGCATAAGTGTGGAAGAAAACTAAGGAGCATGGTGTAAAGACAAAGTTATGGTGTTACGAAGGTGGAGTCGTAGTGGACTTGGGATTCGTTCCCAATAGGTGGAGACACTATGTACTCTAGTTCTTATTGTGGTGTTTCAGAGGCGGAGACTTCAAGGTGGACTCTAGATTCACGTGAAATCTATCATGTGGAATCATGGTGTGCTTTACATTCCTGTTGGATTGTAGGAGGAGGCATTATGGGTTCTGGATGCATGTAGGATTAAGTGGGTGGAGACATTGTAGTCTCTAGATTCATGCAATAGTTGTTGGGTGTAGCACTATGTGCTTTGGACTCGCTAAAGTGTTTCATCTGAAAGTACATGTGCATTACTCTCTTGCGTTGACCATCGTAGCCAAGGCTAATCTCTAAGAAAATATGGAAGCCAAGTCTTATTTCTAGAAGGGCTCCTACACCAGATTGTGGGAAGTCTAATTGGGAAATTTCATCAAGGAGACCCCCTTACATGTTGGCAGTATCCAACAGCATCAACATGAGCACTCTGGAAGTGTTAGGCTACACTCTTTAAAGAAAAAATAGACCATTATCATAATCAGTCTGAGGTGAAAAGAGGACAAAATTTTCCTACATGAGTACTGTGATAAGAGCATTATAGTAAAAATTGTAAGGAGTTCAACAATTCTAGATATCTCCCTACAAACTCATAGTCTAGGTTTGTTCAGCAGAGAAATATTGTTGGCTTCTTGGTGACTACGACAAGGAGTAACATAGTGTTAGAAACTAGGACAATACTTGGGATAGGGGGGGGGGGGGGGGGGGCGATGGGGCATGAATCAATATTGTAGGAATTTTAAAAAAAAATCTTTCACTTGCAATGACACCAGGACACTGATAAACTTTCCATCAATTAGTTGATATGATCATGGTAAGAATCCACATAACTAGCACAAATAATACACATATATTCTTCAAAATTTCTTCAATATCTTCATAAGGGGAAGCCTTAGATTTCTATTATAATGTTCACTGGATACAAATATAAGGAAGCACCAACTCCCCAATTTATCAGCGACAAATTATAGGAGATACAACCCCTAAGTTTATTATCTAGTAATGAAAGGAGCTTCAACCCCTATGTATTTAATAACAACTACTGGAAAGAGATATGTAACCACCCACCCCACATTTACCTGCTTTTACAAGCTCTCCACGGTAAACATGAGTTGAGAGTTAATATGACATGACCTAATATCTAAGTTTCAGTTATGGAAGTGGGGTCTACTAACTGGAAACTTACTGACACCTTTAGGGGACAATTGATCACTGAGATGTTAGCCAATATCCAATAGTAATCTAACCCTGAACTGGAACTTCTTTTTACCTGACCTCACAACCCAAACATACACAAGCCACACCGTGAATTCAGCCAAAGGCACTAACCACACGCACATGCCTTTATCCATGTGGTTGCTTTTGAAATTTCCCAGTTCAGAGGGTGCTGATAGAAACCCTGTTGCAAATTTTTAAGATACTGTTCTAGGCTAACTGCCTAAAACTACCCATAAATCTCCAAAATCACCTGAATCACCTACATGGGTCATTACTCACATTTCTTGACTCAATTCCTACTCAAAATTATCAAATACATGAAAATCATTTAGACAAACACTTTTCAGTCAAGGTACCTGTAAGCCATAAATGCATCATTTCATCAGAGAATCACCAAGAAGGCTTGTTTCCCTCTCTTACTAGCTACAATAACATACATTAGCCTATGTATTCATATAAAGTAACCAAGAACTCATTAATCTATCAAATCGATCCATAACAAGAGAACATCATAAAATAGGAAACATATCATGCATGTAACCAACATTTAGCTACAATAGAATCATGAAAAACCAAACGTAAAATCATACATAACTTATCATAACTTGTTCTCATTAATCTTAATAAGAATCAACACATAAATTCATATTCAAATTCCAACTAAGTCAGAGACTTGCACGTACCACCTAACCATAGATTGGGTTGAGCCAAATCTCTCTTTAACCCAATTACCCTGTGCCAAATTCCATGCATGAATGTGGGATCTTAGAGAGAAACCAATTAAAAACCAAACACAGCATCCAAAGGCTAAACCACATCAACCCTCAATAACAGTGATTTCACCTAAATCGATCCAAAAATCACCAAACCAACATAAGCTTTGATGCCTCAAAATTTCTTCAGCATACCCAGAGGAATTTTTATATCTCCACCCACCTGTCAAGGGCTTCCTAGAGAAAACAATATCCATTCCCAACCATTGGGATTTTCCTAAGACCACCTCACTCAGATCCAAAACCTTTGAGCAATTGAAAGCTCAGCTGAGAATGAATCCCATCACACTATGGCTATCTAGGAAATGGAAATGCAAGGTTGAAACCACTATCAATTTAGGAAAATCCCATAACAATGAAAGAAAAGAAATGATGTAAACCCAAAGTCCTTCCATTGCACTTTAACTTGCTCTATTGCTCAGTTCCATTACATGAGTTGTAACTGCTCCAATATGCATTATAGCTCTGGCTGGAACTCTCTCTGTCGTTCCACCTACAATACAAACCCATCAATCACATGTTCAATATCCTGCACATATCTCTTAAGTAATGAAACATGGAAAACATCATGGACTTCCAGTATTGGCGGTAGTGCATGTCTGTAGTCCACTGGTACAATCCTCCCAAGGATCTCAAAAGTCCCATAATACTAAGGTTCTAGATTGCCACATGACCCAATCCTCAAGGATATCCTCTTAGGCTACAAGTACACATGCTCCCCAACCTGAAACTCCTTGAATTCTCTCCATTGATTCAAATTGCTCCTTTTCCTATCACGTGTTGCCTTTAAATTCCTTCTAATAACCCACATCTCCTACTCCATCTCTACCAACATATCCAATCTAATCAACACCCTATTCACTAGATCACTCAAGCTGATAGGAGTGTTATTGATATTTATGTTTGCAAATTAATAGGGGGTGGGGGTGAATCAGTAATTTTAAACTCAATTTTCTCAACGTAAATGTCTTCTTATGCTACTAATGGTTTATGTATATACTAAATTATACATGGTTTCCTTTTGCAGTTATGAGAGCGAGAAATTTGCAGATATACTTATTTAGAATTCAAGAGCATTCATGCAATATTCAATAAATAACACAATAAGACACTAGATATAAGAGGAAACCCATAAGTGATAAAACCACAAATTTGTGGTTGAAATTGACATGAAGGAAAACTCCTAATTCCTCATTACATCATGTTTTTGTTGGCTCCAACCTCAAAGGAAGCCCCAACTCCCACAAATTTTCTATAAGCTATAACCTAGAGGGGGTTCCTAACTCAACAAGCTACAACCTATTTGTTATCTTGCTACAACTTGAAAAGAGACTGCAATCTCCCAATCACTATACATAGTCAATTGTTCTATTTACCTAATATTAATTTCTTCTCCCAAATCTACTGCACATCTTAGAAGGCTTCTCTTTTTGAATTTTGTTCCTCTTCTATTGTTCCTCATGAACCTTCTCATACAATCTTCTTAACTCCGAAAGGTCCCCTCCTCATTCAACAATTTATCTTTTATAAGCATCACTTATGAACTATTTGTATTCCATGGAACAATGCGAGTTGAGGAGCTGTCTCTTGGTCTTCTAAGGATGTTCACAACCTACCTCTTCATTTTCAAAACCGAAAATAATTTTTTTTGTCATATAAAATATATTTGCAATAAAATGGGCTAGCATCAATTATTGCATAAGACCAATCTTGAGCCTTCTTAGATTTGTATTGGTTACATTTTCAAGGTTTGTATAGGTTTGTATTGGTTACATTTTCAAGATTTGTATTGGCTACGTGTTAATGTCTTTGAGGCTTTAATAAAAGCATGCATTTTCCAACTAGCTATGTCATGAGCCATTTTTCAATTCAATCAATGTATCTATCATTGTTTTAGCCTTTTCACTTCACACCACTTTTAACATTTGCATTCCAATCAATTTTGTCACAATGGCATTCAACATAAATTAATGTTAACACAATCAACACCAATCAATCATGGCCATTTAACATCAATGTCAACATTACCAACATTGTCCCCCTTTGGCATTGATGGAAACACAACAATTCTCCCCTTTGCTTCTACCTTCAATATGTCTCCATACCAGTGCTTTCCTCCAGCTTTAACATTGATGACAAGGGGTTTAGCTCTTCCTTGATAAACACAATCAAGAATTCAATTTAGGAAACCATGTCAATCATAAATGTTGAATATTAATGCAATGTCAATGATGGGAAATGTAGTGTTCAAAATCATTTGCATAAACAAGAAACCATTAGATTTTCTACTTGTAAAAGATACATCATCCACATTGTTTGTAATATAGATAATCCACATATTATAGTACAGTTCTTGAGTGCACAAAATTTCTTATTGCAAATAGCACCGGACCTGGTTGAATCTTCTCCATCATAATGTACAACAAACATTTTTTAGTAGAATATTTAACTCACCAAATTCCATTCAATAATTTTTTGTTTCTCTTGTAAAAATTTCTTTTGTATCACTTTTCCCATTAAATGCTACTCAAATATTATTGTAATAATGTTGTTCCAGACCAAGGAACACTATTTCAATTTTTGCCTTGCTGTAATTATATTGAGCATTGGGTTGCATTGTAACATTCTTTGTGATTATATTTTACATATTATTTACTGGAACATTGCATTATTTGTGGGAAAATGCAGTCATTAAGGAATTCTTCACTGCATCTAAGGCACACTTGGCGAGCTTAGCTACACATACTCCGAGATAGAAGAGATGCGATGGAGAAACACTGGCATCCTTCACAATATGCTTCACCATTCAATACAGAAGAGACAACGTTGTTTCTTACCATTCCACACAGAAGAGACAACGCTCGCCGTAGCTACTTTAACATGGCTAGGACACAAAACCCTAATTTTTAAAAAATCTCTGAGTGATTCTATAGTAATAACCTATCAACGTTTCTCATCGCCATAGTAGTAGCAACTCAACACTGTTTACCTATTCCATTACGACTCTAAGGTCATTTTTATTAGTGAAGAAGTGAGATTGTCTTGCATTGTAATACCATATTAATGAAATATTAACGTTGGAGAATGAACATATATATTAACATTATCAGATACCAAGTTGGAGCATATATTGACGCTAATACCAATTCATATATTAATGCAGGAGCTTATTATTAAGGTTGGAGCATATATTGGAACATGATTACTATGCCAGACCACATGAGCATATATTGGAACATGATTAACGCTGCATCCAACACTGTATCCACTAGATAACGCTGTGTAGATATATTGTTTTGCTTTCAATGCTATATTCATCTGTAATATCTTTGTTTTCAGGCTGCAATTATGATTTTAATGTTGTTGAATATCCTTTTGATTTTAACGTTGTTAATCCAACATTATAGCTGGTGTTGATTATCGCTTGGTGTTCCAATGCAAATCAAGGGACTTCAAATTAGATCCGTTTATCGTGCCAAATTAACGTTCTGAAATCCGTTCTATAGTGAAACATTTGATGGTATAAAGGGTTATACACTCTCATGAATTTATCACTGACCATAGCATACACTGTCCTGAATTTAATGCTGACCATGATAACGCTGTTATGATATACACTGACCATAAATTTAATGCTGCATTCCAAGTATGAAGGGATATTGCTGAGCATGAATTTAAGGATGCATTTAATATATATATATATATATAGCATTGTTCATACTAGGGCATAAAACCCTAAAAATTATTCCATCCGCAAATATGTGGCTCCTATGCTAAACGTATTTCTTATCCATGACTGATATATTAATGCTCTCCTAGGTTAAAAATAACGTTGCCAATATAATAATAAAATTTGTATAAATATATTAAGGAGAATAACGCTGATACCATCAATATAATAACGTTGATACCACCATTATAATAACCTCATTGTAGTAATAACATTGTGCAATAATAATGGTGATACCAAGAATAATGTTGAGCCAAAGGCTGAAACAATAATGTTGTGCCAGTAGAAATATGTTATTGTGCTAATAATAAATAGAATAATTTTAGAGAAATGATAAATATTAGAGCCAATGCGAATATGTAGATCCACCACACAGTTAATGTCAACGCTATTCATAAATATGCCAATCGTTATTCACAAGAATGTAAGCATTATTCATAAATATGCTTCATGAATGTTTGCCGCAATGTTCATAAGGAAATGCCAATATCATTCATAAGGATCTCCAATTGTATTAAGGAGGCCACAATATGTTTCCATTTACAATGGGTAGAATTAGGGTACACAACTCATATCTCATTATATATTCAAATATACTTATAGTGCACTAATGGATTTCCAATTGTATTAAGGAGGCCACAATATGTTTCCATTTACAATGGGTAAAATTAGGGTACACAACTCTAATTATAATATATCTCATTATATATTCAATATACTTATCATACACCATATTCAAATATACTTATCATGCACTATATCATGCGCTATATTATGATTGACCATTTTCAACAATAACATATTTATGATGGAGTTGCCCATATTCTTATCTTTCTGCCTTCTGCTATCCTCGGTCCATTTTGTACATGTAATCGCTATATTCGTGACTATAGTTATTACTCATTCAATTTTCCTTGCAATACATTCCCTGCAAACATTCATTCCTAACTATTTCATATAGAATTATTCTGAGCGCTCAATTCTCTTTGGGATGCCATTTTCTTCCTTCACATGTGTGCTTACTCTTTAAGTTTTTCAATGTTGGTGGTGCTTCTTTTAATGGCATGCAATGGTGTTCACTTTGGTTATTATGGCTAAAGAAAATTTGGAAAAGGCAATGGAAAAAGATTTGGAAAGGAAAAACATATTTTGGCACATTTATTTATGAAAATAAAGGAAAATAGGAGAAAAAGGAAAGTGAAAGGTCACAAGTTGCATGTGAGGAGGAAAATGAAGGAAAATAATGAAAATTGAAGAAAATAGATGTCCCATTAATAAAAAGGCTTCTCAGGATTCGTTGACAAGCTTTTGTTAGTGTTAATATTTTGCTCAGGTTTTGATTTGGAGCAAGGAAAGGAAAAGAAAGAAAAGGAAGGAAAAGGAAAAGGAAAAGAAACGAAAGAAAATATCAAGCAAGGCTGAGCAGGATCAAGCAACTTAAGCAGGAATACTTGTAGGTAAAATATTGTATGTGCGATTTCCTAGCTTTTGATATGCATAGCTTTTCTTGTTGGTATATTGTTCTCTTACTGTCGATGGCATGGTTATGAGAGTGGTTTTTAGCCTAGCCTTGCCTTTTTCCGGATAGTCATGGTGTGATGGGATTGTTTTCTTTGTTTTTAGCTTTGAAATTACTGGATGGTTTCAGAATCTGGGGTGGAGGTGGTCTTAGGAAAATTCCCAAAGGCCTAGGAATCCCTTGACTGGTTTTGTCGGGATACACAGTAAAGCTTGAGGGTGGAGTCTTAGTTTAGGGCCTAGTAATCTGGTGTGGATTATGACAAAGCTTGAGAGACTAATGTCTTAGTTTAGGGTCTAGTGATCTGGTGTGGATTGAGGTAAATCATAAGAGGCAAGGAGACAAAAAATTCCTTAAGGATAGTAATGGACTTCAAATGCATTCCTATCTCGGTTTGGTTTTGTGATAGCAGTTTTGGTTTTGGTGAGATCACTATTTGTTTAAGGTGGAGGTGGTTTAACCTCTAGATTGCCTTGGTTGTTTTTGGATTGGTTTATCCATGAGATCCCACATTCATCCTTGGAATATGGCACATGGGTGAGTAGATGAAAGAAAGATTTGGTTCAGCCATGTCTACAGTCGGGTGGTACATGGAAGTCCCGAACCTAGTTAGCTTTAACTATGATTAATAAAATCTAAGTTCTCTTGATTTTGTACTTGTAATTATGTGCCTTTAATGATTGTTATCTTATTATTATTTTCATGGTTTAATGCTGGTTATAAGCATAGCTATGTGACTGGTTATTGTCATGGTTATTGTCATGTATTTACTTGTAACTAAAAGGATAATGGATGTAAGAGCTAACTGATGTAAACAAAAGTTAAAGGAGGAAGGTGGTGATCCTTCTTGTCAAGTTTCATATGAGTTATCAGTCTTTTAGTCTTTGTCTTGTATTCATTTCTTGTAGATTGCATTGATGCCAAGTGTTTGACAGAATGTTAGTCCCAGTTGGGGATGGTTAGGCATAATCCTAGAGTCATTTTTTTATTTGTAAGTCTTTTCATAATGTAATTTATGGATTCTAAGAGCTATAGGGCTTTCTGGGAAGTGTCCTGGATTTTGGCTTGAAAAGTGGCTCAAATCCCAAGGACACAAGCACAAGTCTAAGTAGAAAAGTCCCTGGAAATTGGCATAGCCATTCTATGCATGCATCTATAGGTCCTCAAATGCACCATTTCCTATATGAAGGGAGCGTCTAGGGGTTTAGTGGTCTAAAACTTTAATGGGACCCTGGGGCTAGTTAGAGGAATGATTGGGATGCATTCTAGGAGTCCTGTAGGAGGTGTAGAAGGTATGTATTGTGTGTTTATGTCGATTTCACTTCCTTAAGGTGACCTAGGAGGTCAAACCATGTCACAGTAACTTCTTATTACATGTTTACCCCAGTTGGCTGGTTACATGGGTAGATGTGGGAGGAGGGCATTACAACCTTAATAGCTAAACATTTTGTGCTAAAATAACATGACCATATATTTTCTAAATATCTAATGTTTACACATGGCTCACCATTTTTCATTGTTTGTACCTACACTTGCTAGCACACTGTCACTGTTGTCAACCACTGCTTCTGGCTGAGTAGTGACCCAGAGTCATTGTATTGGTGTTATTTCATTTCATTTCAACCAGTCGATTTTGAGTGCTAGTAACCCAGGGTATTGGTGTTGTTTTATTTCATTTCAACTAGTTGGTTCTCACTCTTAGCTAGAACAGTAAACAAGGGACAATGAGATCTCTTAACTAACACAATAAACTTTGTATACTCATTGCAAAATACAACAACAACAACATGACACAATCTCCATGACCTTAAGATTGAACTATGGCCACCACAACAACAATTGACTTGCGCTCTATGCACTGCTATCA
>APFE031655898.1:3971-14214 GCA_000404065.3 Pinus taeda
TATATCTTCCTCCAAATCCCTATGGAGAAAGGTTGTCTTTACGTCTAACTGCTCAAGATGCAAATCTTCAACTGCTACTAGACTTAAAATAGTTCTGATTGAAGTCATTTTAAAACCAGGAGAAAATATTTCCTCAAAATCAATACCTTTCTTCTGTGCAAACCCCTTCACCACAAGTCTAGCTTTATAACTTTTTCTACCTCCATCTTCTTTCTTCAACTTGTAAACACATTTATTTTGCAATGTTGTTTTACCTGCAAGCAACCTGACTAAGTCCCACTTCTAGTTATGTGTTAAGGAGTCCATCTCTTCTTTCATGGCTTGCTCCCACTTCTTCCTAGTGTCTACCTGCACTGCTTCTTCATAACATTCTGGTTCACGAGAATCAGTCAACAATACATAATATAATGAAGGAGAATATCATTCAGGGGGTCTACTTATCCCGGTAGATCTTGTAACACCACTTTCAGGTGTTTGAAGTGCTTGTTGCTGTTGTGGTTGTTGTTCTAGCTGTTGATCATTATGATTTTCAGGCGCCATCACTTTTCCTGTGATATCATCAAGCACTGTGTATTCTCTATTTTCTTTTTCCTGTTTCTTTTCCTGTAGCTGATCCTTATACAAAACCTTTCATTGAATATCACATCTCTGCTCCTAATGATTTTGTGTTTTTTATAATCATAAAAGCGATAACCAAAATCATTAACACCATCTCCAATAAAGGTACGTTTCTTTGATTTTGCCTCAAGATTTGTTTTATTTTCTTTATTAATGTCGACAAAGGCTTCACAACCAAAAGTCTTTAAAAAAGAGTAGTTTACCTTTTTACCTGTCCATGCCTCCTCTCGAATACCACCATCCAAGGAACTTGAAGGTCCTGTGTTTATTAGATAAACAATAGTATCTACAACATCTACCCAAAATTGTGAAGGCAATCCTGCATGCAATCTCATGAACCTTGCATGCTCCATGATTGTCCTATTCATCCTTTCTGACACACCATTTTCTTGTGGTGTTGCTAGAACTATCTTCTCTCTACGAATTCCATTCTTAGAATAGTATCTATCAAACTCTTTACTATAATATTCACCTTCATTGTCTGATCTGAGACACTTCAACCTTTTTCCTATCTCATTTTCAACCAAAGCTTTGCATTTCTTGAAAGTATCAGATACATCATATTTATTTTGAATACAATAAATCCAGGTTTTTCTGGTTGCATCATAAATAAAAGTAAGATAATAATAGAGCCACCAAGAGATGATACCTGAGCAGGTCCCCATACATCTGTATGCACAAGCTCTAATTTTTCGATATTCTTTTCTTTCCCAACTTTAAGGAATCCGACTCTCTTCTATTTTCCATAAACACAATTCTCACATAATTTTAAATCAACATGCTTCAAACTTGGCAACAAATTTCTTGACTTAAGAATCTGCATCCCCTTCTCACTCATGTGTCCGAGCTTATGATGCCACAATGCTGTATCTTCTCCTGTAGAGGTTAAAGCATTAACAGAATCAGAAATACCATTGCATAAATACAATGTACCAACGTTTCCTCCTTTTTCTATTACCAGGCATCCTTTACTAACCTTTTAGGTTTTATTTGTGAAAGTAGTTACGCAACCTTCACCTCCCAACTACCCTGTTGAAATCATATTTTTATTTAGAGATGGAACATGCCTTACCTCCATCAATAGCCATTGATTTCCATTTTGTTGTTTTATGAAAACTGTACCCATTCCAATGATTTTACAGGGTTTATCATCAGCCATTCGAACCTCTCCAAAATTTCCTTGAACATAATCATAAAAACTTTTCCTATTAGGTGTGGCATGGAATGGGGCCCCCGAATCTACCACCTAGGCATCAATAATATTTTCTAATGAATCAAAGCATCTCACAACACATCATCTGTTACATTGGCTTGATGCTTAGTTTCTTGTTGCGCGTCTCCTTCTTTTCCCTTCTGAGACTTGGAGTATTTCTTCAGGTGTCCTTTCTTCCCACATTTCCAACACACTATCCCTGATCTAGACTTGGATCTACCTTTTCTTGACTTACTGTAGTATCCTAGGCTCTTTCCTCTTTCCATTTTTCTTCCCTTAGTTTCCAAAGTCAAAGCATTACCTAATGTCTCACTGGAGCTTTTCCGTCTCATTTCCTCACCAAGGATTGCACTGACAACATCATCAAACCTTAAAGTATTAGATCTAGAGACAGAGTTACTAATGGCCATAACTAAACCATTCCAACATTTAAATGGTCTGCAATTGATCCACCTTCTTACATCTTCATATTAAATAAATGCTTCATAAGAAATACATTATTCGAGGCCAAGGGTTTTTCATATAGTTTGGCCAATGTCGACATTAAACCCTCTCTCTTCGATTCCTTTGAAATATTAAATGCTACCGATGCTGTTAGACATAGCCGTATTGTTCCGAGTGCCTTTGTATCAATAATATTCCATATTATGTCTGTCATACTCGTTGATGTCTTTGTCTTTTTGCTCAATGGTAGGTACATATCTCTCTGATACAGATAATCTTCCATCTGCATCTTCCACAGCTGGTAGTTTTGGCCATTGAATTTTTCGACCCTATACCTACCATCTTCTACAATTGTTCCCACTCGAACCAGGAACCCTTCTCTCCTATGAGTTTATCAGCCAAATAGACCTCCAGCTCTGATACCAGTTGTTAGAAAATTATATATTATAGAGCAATGGAACACATAAAATATTGCAGAAATATAAACACAGAAAACATATAAAATAAGAGAGACACAGATATACATGGGTCACCTAGTTTGGGCTACGTCCATGGAGAAATAGCCAGTCCTTCCTTTTATATTATCCAAAAACCTGAAGAGATACAACCTATAGCAAATCCATTGTAATCACCTCTTCGCTTTCAATCTCCTCTCTCTTCCTCACTTAGAACACAAATATACATAAATGCAATACAATTCCCTCATATATAGCGAAGGGTTTCCTTCTAGGGCAAAGAACCCTAAATTAAACATGACTTCTACCGTTAGATCTTCACCCAATGAACGACCCATATTTACTATGAAATTACAACATTTTACAAGGCAATTTTACATCTATTCTTAGCTTCGAGGGTGCTACCCCCGATCCCCCCGCCAGGGTGGGGGCTCCCAAAATGTTGCAGTAGCCCCCACCTAGACCCCCCCTATAGCGAATATTTTATGGGTGACGTTGCTGCCCCATTTTGAACTGGGGTCTAATGCGACAATACCTTTGAATACAAAAGATAATTAGGCTCCACACCCAACAATTTATAGGTTCTGGACTTCTTTATTCTCACTTTTCACAATATCCTGAATCATGGAAATGTATTCCTTACAAGATGCTTCTTCATTATATAAACTTGACATGATCAACCAAGGATTTAGTCACAACTAAACTCATTCAACCCAAAGCCCATTTCATCAAACATTTATTATTGCTAAAGACACAAAGAGGGATGGAAAATAATATAATCTAATTTTAAGGTCACTACCAAGTCAAACAAAAATTTGGTGTATGAGAACCCCTTGTTTGTGGTTCAAGGGACCTATCTCCATGGAGTGATTTTTCTACTAATCCTACAAAGGTGTACATACTCTTACAAGGAAACACATTCTCTCAATTATTAGGCCTGCTCAAGATGTACAAATCTTGTTTTCTCTAATGTTAGAAAACCTAACACACCTATCCTCATAATGAAGTTGACAAATTTTGCTTCATTGGGAGTCATGTTTCTTCTGCAACTGATGGTGAGAGAGTTTACCATATTTATGGATAATTTTCTACCACATTCATTGGCATTCTTCTTTAGAATGAGACTGATTGTATAGAACTTCCCAGATTATGTTTATTGTGTTCCATTATGTTGCAAGTATCAATACAACATACAAATTACCTACCTTCGTCCAGGTCTTCTTTTCTAATATCAATAATTTTTTTGTCCTTGTAGTTATGAAGATTTTAGATAGAAACTTTATCAATTGGGTCTATGAGATAGAGAACCAGTAAAGAAACCCAGTACAGTGAAGTTATCACTTTATATGTACTATCAAGGTACTTTAAATCTACAATTAATTTATGTGGAAATGTGAAACCATACCTCAATATCCTTCCGATTTTCTTTTTCCAAAAATGGTGCACTCTTGAAAATTCTAATGTTATTTGAAGCAATATAATAAATATCATTTTGTTTTCATATATAATAAATATCATTTTGTTTTCAGTCATGTTTTCAATAAATCATCCAAGATAATCATTTCCTCATCATGCAAGCGTGAGAATAATTGTAAAAGAGGAGCAATCTGCTTGTGATTATTTGATTCTTTTGTTGGGTTAAGGGGGCCTGACCTACGTTTAGACTTAGTAGCACCAACCAGAAAAACCCTAATAGTTCACCCTTTCAAAAACAACCTGCATAGTGTAGGTTGTAGTCTCACCTGAAGTAGTATTAGGGGATGCTAGAACCAGATTTCTTCATCCAGACACCATGTGATATGTAATTTGAATCCCTTGTAGCTCATATCTTCCTTCACACATATCCATATCTTCCTATGGTTCACTATGCAAATTCTATCCAAAGGGCTTCTAGACCTTCGTGAAGGTCTACGATCAGGATTTTCATACCTAAAAGAAGCAAACTTACAACTTTCTCTTAGTAAATACTAACCCGAGATATACCTTCGCACAGATCTACTAGCTTTTAATAGATATCATAACAAATTTAGCTAATACCTTTGTGAAATTAGATCATTACTCATTCCATGCATATATATTAAAGATTCAATAGTTTCACGTAGAAGATACACTTTATTTCATATAAAACAAATCATTAAGAAATAATGCATAAACTTGAACAAAATTAAGGACAAGGCACAGATGCTAGATATTCGGTCCAAAAGCAATATTTATTAGATTCATCATTCAAATTACAGACACTTCCACCCTATGCACCCAGCTTCAAGGGATCGTGCATTCGGCTACAAAGTTGCCAAGGTCTCCATGCACTCAGCTGTAGGAGCCTTCCCCTTTTGCATAAGTACAAGAAATAGAGGTTTACTTCCTTAGCACTTTCCCTTACACTTGTTTTTTTCCAGAAGATGATATCGTTAGACTGGCGATGACTTAAATAATTATAGCCTTTCTAATACAATACCATGGCTTGCAGCCTATGTGTGAGTCTCAAAACCTTCCTATCACATACCCCTACAAGTGGCTAATGTATTCATAATTATAGCCTTTCTAATACAATACCATGGCTTGTGGCCTATGGGTGAGCCTCAAAACCATCCTATCACTTACCCCAACAAGTGGCTAAAGCCCCTTTGACTCCTACTTAGCTGCGTGCTCCACTTCCTCCTTTCCCGAAGACTTTACATTCCTTACAAAATTCTATTGAAAATTTGAAAAAACTAACCCAAAATTGCCCCTAGGGACC
This sequence comes from Pinus taeda, assembly GCA_000404065.3. Classification (NCBI taxonomy): domain Eukaryota; kingdom Viridiplantae; phylum Streptophyta; class Pinopsida; order Pinales; family Pinaceae; genus Pinus; species Pinus taeda. Next base: position 9,442 of record APFE031655898.1, read on the forward strand.
CTATCCCAATAAGCCCCAAAAACAAATATGGTGACTCGCCCTCGGTCCACTCAACTGGATTCTCGACTTTGTGGTGGAGCTCACTTAACTACTGGTTCAATGCATTCATCTCTGCGATACTTTGCATTGGAGCCTTATTCACCTCTTCGACCATCTTTTCTGTAGTTGGTCCCTCTACCGCAAGTTGCATGGTCCTATGATTTTGTTGTAGAGCTTTCCACTTCTCCTTAATGTTCTGCGAAATTTGGCTAGCCTCTTCTATCGACGGTTGAAGCCTAGCTTTCAACACTGATTCCTTTTGTTGCAACTCCTACACTTGTGTCTATATCATCTTCCCTTCCTGTAGGCACGTGAAGCACTGGATTGGCATCAATGAGCATGCAATTACCCTAATCTCATCACATTTCTACTGGGCTTCTCTGATCTTTCTACTGGGCTTCTCTGATCTCCGTTCTCAACCTCTGCAGGTTTGGGTCCTCCTACAAAGTGTCCCATAATTCCATGGCATGTTTAAAAAGAAAGTCACATCCTCTAACTATGATTTCCAGAGTATTCATATGCTCCTTAATGGCTACATCGCACTGCTCCCTGACCTATGGAAAAGTAGTTGGTTGTAGCTTCAGCTCTAGTTCTATTATCTTCATCTGGAAGTTAAATGCGACTTTGACTATATCATCTTTTGATTTGTGGAATGAAAAAGCTAGTTTCCTAATATTCGTTGTAACTACAACATCTTATGGAATATTTAACTCCACGACTGAATCGTGTGCCTTTTTGATGTTGTTTCTAGGCTCTGACTTCGTGCTTCCAGCTCTTCCTTTTCTTTCAGAGCCTGAGCCTTCTCAGTGAACATCTACCCATTGTTTAACTTAAATTCATTGATTAATACAAGTGCACACTACTCTCTCATTCTAAGCTCGTTCGAGACCACCTAATGCAGTGCATGGAGAGTCTGAAGTGGCAGCATGGCTAAGTTCACCCCAATGGTATTCCTTTGTTTTGGTGCAGATTAATCCTTTTGGTAAGGAGACGAATCTGAGGTCTAGAGTCTATTCCAGCTCTAACACTTTCTTGCTCCCTTGTGCCAGGCTCACTTGCACCCTGCTTGCTTTCTCTACGCTCACTTGAATCTTTCCTATTTGGATTTGCAGTTCCGATAGATCCTTCTCGACGCTTCATAGCGTCTGCATGTGCTGTTGTCCGAATTGCTACCATAGCTCTGTTGTGGTGTCTCTGAATTTTTCCCCAATTTTGTCGAGGTCCCCTTCTATGAGGACGATTGGGTTAATCTTCGCTTGTTTAAATGATTTATGCTTCTTCCTTAGCTCGACGATTGTCTGCTTACACCGATTCTTCAATGTGAAGGGGGTACTCTACTCTTGTCCCTCGCTTCCTTTGTGCTGTGGCTTCTCCTGCTCATAGTATGTTGGGATGTTGATTCTTGGACTTCCTTTGTGTTAGTATTCTCTATCTTAGCATGCTCTTTCATAGCACATTCGTTTTCGGTAGCTACCTTAGAACCAACTTCTTTCTTTCTCTGCTCGGCTAATCCTCGCACCTCTTTCTGTGCTGCCTCTTTTCACTTCTGTGCAGTTTTCATCTGCACAACAGATCTTTCTCCACCCTGACTGGTACCAGCACCAAAATTCATGGGTTTTTGCCTCTCTGCTAGCCAAATTCCCTCAATTTCCTGTAGATATATCTTTAAAACTAAGTATGGAAACTTGTTAAATATGTTCTTAGGCTCCCACCATGCCCTAACTGATACATTATGGAAGTCAGTCTTAAACACTGTGAAGGCCCTCTTCTTCTAGAACAAGGTTGGAGACAACCTTGGCCGCTAACAGATTACTATGTGGAGGTCTAATTCAACCAATATCCAAAAAATATTGGATTCCTTGATCCTCTCTAGATTCGTTTTTTCCCATAGCGAAGTGAACTTCGCTGCCTCTGGTAAATCTTCTTCATGCGGAGGAAATCTCCTATCCTCTAACAGGCACCATAATACTAGTAAAATTAGAAATAGGAGATAGGAATAATGAAATGGCTTGTTGTCTTCCTGTGCTTCACAGCAGTTCATGAGGAATTCCTTACATAAATATTTCACCTAGTTGTACTCTACTCCCTTTGTGCATTAAGTAGCCAATGACACTATTGGTGTCAGAACTTTGTTCGTGCGACATTTCCTCATAATCTTCCTTACTATAATTTGGGTAGCAAATTGCACTGCCTGTTCTTGAATGGAGCCGATAGAATATCTGTGAGACTTTTTGGTCAATCCAAACTCAACTTTCATCTTATCTACCAGCTCCTTTTCTCCACTTTTTCCTCCAAAATCCTTGAAAGGGTCCACCCCTTTATAGGGCAGCTTTGCAATCCTATGGATTAGCATATTAGTGATAGGGATGGATTCACTGAGCCAAAAGCACCCATCATCCACCAGCATGAGAAGCTGGTGCACACAAATAGTGTTTATAATTGACCGGTGGAAGTGTGGTATGCAAAGCATGCGCATCCTGCTCGACGCCTCTAGCCCATTTCATGGGTTCCAACCATGTAACCCCAATCTCTTCATAACAGTCTTTTTCATGTACTTGTTAGTAGCTAAGTGAGGGAAATTCTCAAAGTCATCAAGATCCAAATCCTCCATCTTCAACGTTGGGATGCGCACTAAGACTATGCCTTAAAAAACAACTTGTTTGGGTAATAGTGGCATAGAGACCATAAATTTTCCTGAGTTCATGTCTTTCGTGACTTTCACTTTCCCTTGTCATAGAGGGATATACTCTGGTAGCTGTATGATAGGATCACCCTACTCAACATCTAACTCATCTCCATCATGGAGTTCTTCTTCCTCAAAGTCCATGATTTTCTCCAACTATTTATCCTTCTTCTCCTTTTTCCAAACCTCTAGGTTCTTCCTCGATGAATGCCTCACCGGTACATGTTTCTTCTGATTCTCCTAAGCATTTGATTGCTTCGGCCTTGGTGACCTTGGCATTGTAGGTATAGAGGGTGTAGCTTCTATGCTATTTATTTTAGGGGTAGCCACATCAGAGACAACAGCTTCAGAGCTAACAGCCTCTGTGGGATTTGTTGCAGTCATTCGATCAAAGAAAATTTCACGGGCTGCTGCAGGAAGGTTTGCGAATGACGGTTATGACAAGAGTTCTTCCGAGTCTTTGCGCTTCGTAAGCTTAAAGCAATAAGGCTCATAGACAATTATCAAAATGCAAAGTGTTTCTCCCCAGGCCATCATGCCATATTTATAAGAGTTTCCAAATTCAAATCTAACCATTCCCTCCATTTTCTGATCATAAATGCATTTTTGGCAGTAGATCTCCAAATATTTTCACTATAAATGGCACCTATCCACTCCTTTTAATGGGATTTTTTCCATCACATCATGAATAGTGACTCCAAGGGTTAATTTTGGCCCTGTTTGTGTGGTACCTCCCCTATGGTGTAGTCTATCCAGTGCAGCTTTATCTGTCACACATCTTATCTCCATCGCACAACCTCCTTACTATATTGTTATCCTCTTCTGATAGCGTAGTTTATAGTACCACAATCCCTTACAGGTTCCTTCTTACTAAGATTGTTCTGCTACCATGCAGTCATTATGTAGGGGAAGGATCCCCTGTGTACAACTTCAATCTGCTTCCATTCACTCTATCCACTCCTTTTAATGGGATTTTTTCCATCGCATCATGAATAGTGACTCCAGGGGTTACTTTTGGACCTGTTTTTGTGGTACCTCCCCTATGGTGCAGTTTATCCAGTGCAGCTTTATCTGTCACACATCTTTTCTCCATCGCACAACCTCCTTACTATATTGTTATCCTCTTCTAATAGCGTAGTTTATAGTATCACAATCCCTTACAGGTTCCTTCTTACTAAGATTGTTCTGCTACCATGCAGTCATTACATAGGGGAAGGCTCCCCTGTGTACAACTTCAAGCTGCTTCCATTCACTCTTCTAGGGAATGGATCCCCATTCAACTTCATGAGTTGAACTGCTCCACCATCTGTGATCTCCTTAATAACGTATGGCCCCAACTAGTGAATTTGAAATCTCTGTGGAAATTTTGTAAACTTACTGTCATATAGTAGCACTAAATCATCCACCTTGAAAGTGCGCAACCTAATATGTATATTATGTCATGCTTTTTCTCGTTCCTTTTGCACTTGCTAGTGAAATCCTGCAAGAAAGTGTTCCTCTTCAAACTCCATCAAATACAAGATTCTTTCCTCCAAGGTCTTGTGACCCACCATTTATGTCAAAGCCGCAATACATAGACTTGGCACAATATATTCCGTAGGCATCACTACTTCAATCCCATAGACCAACTGAAACAGTGTTTCAACTATCAATTTCTTGTAGGTCATCTTATATGCCCATAGAAATGCTGGTATGCGCATATCCTAGTCATTCCTCTATGTGTTGCAGACCTTTGTCAATGCATTCTCTAAGATTTTATTAAATGCTTCCATTGTTCCATTCGCCTATGGGTGATAGGGCATGCTCTTTTGGTGGTATACCTGGAATTCTTCAAGCATCTCACTAATCGTTTCATTCAAGAAATGTGTACCCCTATCACTCATCAATATCCTAAAGTGTCCAAACTGTGTTAAGACATATTAAAACAAAAACTTCATAGTGGTGGAAGTTGTACAATCCTTCATCAGTTGTGCTTCCACCAATATAGTGAAATATTCAGTTGTAGTAATGATATACCGTGCACCTATTCTTTTCCCTAGTGGTTGTATTGC
>APFE031655902.1:6462-31670 GCA_000404065.3 Pinus taeda
CCTCCAGCTAAGAAGCCCTTCTTTCACCTCAAGCAAAGCAAAATCACCCAAAACTGTGAATGTACACCAGAATACCAATAGCACTTCTCTATAAGTTACAAAATTCCAGCCTCTGGATCTCTGTGATGAGGGATCCATATATAGATGATTACAGAGAGGTGAGTCATCTTTAGGGATCTTGATTAGTGTCTTCTCTCTGATAGTTCCTGCTTCCACTTGGAGAATGAAGATCTCTTACTCATCCCTGGTTGAAAATGGAGTGTCAAGTGTCAGAGGGGAAGCTTCTGGAAGATTCCATGATCTTCCACCTCGCATTTTGGTCCCTGCCATTTGTCCATCCGACCATCGCACCCACAGAGGAGAAAAACAGTATGCATCGCACCCTATACATTGGGAAGGTGATATGCATCGCACCCTCTGCATGGAGCTTTTAGTATGGTCCTACTATTCCCACTAAGATGGGTGTTTGTCTTAGAAACAAACAATCAAAGTTTATTATTGATTCCTTTTATGAGAATAGATGAGAGGAGAACCAAGAGGGCCAACCTGAGTCTTGCGCTCGATTCCCTCTCCTTCTTGATATAGTTTTGTTGCTCGCTCTTTGTTTGCTCAGCTTCAAAAGGACCTGTAGAATCACAGCAACATACTACTATGCAAGAAACTAGGATCTAAATTCATAAATAATGCAGGATCAGATGTACATTAACCATATACAAGCATATATAAACAAGTACACCAGAATATGCAAGGAAACAAGAATAGCTTTATTCAGATAAAAAGTAGCAAGAGGATTACAACCATGAGGAGCTTTGACCCAGAATCATCCTCCAGCTAAGAAGCCCTTCTTTCAACTCAAGCAAAGCAAAATCACCCAACACTGTGAATATACACCAAAATACCAACAGCACTTCTCTATAAGTTACAAAATTCTAGCCTCTGGATCTCTGTGAAGAAGGATCCATATATAGATGATTACAGAGAGGTGAGTCATCTTTTGGGATCTTGATTAGTGTCTTCTCTCTGATAGTTCCTGCTTCCACTTGGAGAATGAAGATCTCTTACTCATCCCTAGTCGAAAATGGAGTGGCAAGTGTCAGAGGGGAAGCTTCTGGAAGATTCCATGATCTTCCACCTCGCATTTTGGTCCCTGCCATTTGTCCATTCCTGATCATCGCACCCTACAGAGGAGAAAAACAGTATGCATCGCACCCTATACATTGGGAAGGTCATATGCATCGCACCCTCTGCATGGAGCTTTCAGTATGGTCCAGTTTTGACCATTTATGAGCAGTTTTCAGTGGAGAACTTCTGGGAGATGATGTAATCAGTTGACCTTGTCCCTTTAGGCAGTGAAGCAACCCTTTTATGGACTTAAGAGCCCTCCATTTATGGACATTTGTGATTGGGGTTGAAGTTCCCAAAAATGTCTATAACACTACCTCTTAGAACGCTAATTCGCTTAATGATGATCCTGCTTCCTTGCTCCAGTTTCCTTTCGCTTCTTCCTTTAGATACCTGAAACAAATACACAAGATATAACAACAAATGTAATAGCATGAAATCACATTCAATCTACTTAAAAATTCAAGGAGTCTTGAGCCATTAAATGTAACATAACACTCAATGTAGGAAATAAACCATTAGTTGTATTGATATACAAATCAGATAGAGATACAACCAAAGCCTTGACGTTGCAAGTCTCCTCCAATGTATCTGGGTTCCCACACCTCTACTAGCATCTCATGGATAGCCTCAACAATGGAAATTCAAAGCTTATTCCCTTTATTTCCAAACCAAACCAAACACATTATTCTCCCTTCACAAACATAAACTAGAAGGCTACAACCTATAGATATCTTACTGGTTATTCAAGCTCCAAAAAAGACTAAGACTAGTTTAGCTTGGAAAAGGAGGAGTTTATATAGCTTTGATGGAGTGGAGATGGTTCCTCTTATTATGGGAGAGGCCTTATCTCTTGAGTCTGTTCCATCTTAATAGGGGAAAGAATCCCAAACTGAATTCCTTAGCTCTATCCAGCCCAACCATTTACCAGACTTCCATTACGAAGCTTCTAGATCTGGAAGCTTCGACTCCATATTTAAAAAACTTGCCAAAAGAGGATCGACGCGACTGAGAAAAGGCTCATTTGTGCTGTATGGCACTAGGTCTGGTTTTAAACCCTGCAAATTAGCATGAGGAAGGAATGGATCACTAGCGTCATCTTGTAAACTGGGAAAAAAGGAAGATTCTTGGGAAATGATGCAAAAGGGAATTGTTTTGCTCATGAAGAGGGACATAATGGGAGTCTCTTCATGATGGGACAGTATGTAGGGTTCATTATAGAGGTCCTCCAAGATTGAGGAATGAGGAGTACAAGGAAAGTGACAAAATATTGTGTAACAAATGCCCCCTAAAGCATGAAGGCCGAACTAGAGTGAGGGGAGAAATGCTTTACAAGTAGATGAGGGGAACCGGAGTCTATCGTCGGAAAACCTGCAAGCAAGCATAGATACATATACATCACTAAAATATCTAATAAATGATACATGAATCGGGGTATGGACGCAGCCATCCAGAGAATGATCATGTAAATAGATCGAAGGCATGGGCACAACCATCTAGTAAAGAGGATCATATCGAACCCAAGGTACGGTTGCAGCCACCCAATAATGAGAAGGATCACATATAACAACTCATGGTATGGTCGCAACCATCCATCTGAGAGAGACATGTATATCAACATGATCATGTCACATCGCCTTGTGACCTGGAATTTAGTAATCTGAGCCCAAGGTCTTGCACTCCAATATGACCCAATCAAAGTACAAATTCCAACATGTGAATAGACGTGTTGAAGTCAAACATGCTAGAAAATTACTTGAGTACTGGCCAATGATGTGAATCGTTAACAAGCATGAGGGAAACCACCCATAATTTGAATGGCTCTCAAGGTACTATCATTACAATTCACGGAGTGTGAAAAAGGAATCGAAGACGAACACTCGTGAAATATGATGCAGGAGCATCCAGACTTAGCCAGCAATGTGAAAGTTTGTTCACATGTTGTGGTTAAATGAGTTGAATTTCATTGACTTATTGGTCAAACATTAGTTTTACTGAGAGGGTTGGATCTCTCAAGAAATGAGTTGTATTTCATTATTGTAATAGTTAGAAATTATCTTATTTTAGGTTCAAAGATAAGTTGTTAGCATAGGTGTGTGGTAGAGCTAGGAATTAGAGATTTGTTGTTAGATTGATTAAAAAATAGGGATTGAGTTGTTAGGCACAGTTAGAGTAATCTTCAATTGATAAAAAGAAGAAAAAATGTAATGAGCGAGAGAGGATTGAGTGGAGTGAGAGCAAGAATAGTGTGTGGATTGTGTTTGGAAACAAAGGTCTTTTCTTTGTGTAATCAGGCCAAGGCTGAGACTCTGTAACTGTTTTATTGTGAATAAATGATGTTGTGCATATGATTAATTATCAAGCCTGCGGAAACCCTTGTTATGCTTCCAAATTCTTTGTATTCAGAAGAGTGATTATTCCTTTGTTTTTTATGTTTCATCCCTAAATCACAGGATTGATAGAAGTCGAAGGCTTTTATATAAATATTCTTGTTTGATGCCCGCCTTTAATCCCAGTCGTTGGATCACTGATATTGGATCGGCGAAGTGTGTTTACATGGTTTCTGTCCCGCAAGCGAAAATCCAATTTACACTAAGAATCGGCGCAAAACATAGATCGGATCCAAGATCTGGACTTGAAATATTATAAATGGAAGATTTTCAATTTATCGAGTCCATGGACCTCAATCACATCGCAACTATGAAGTGGAAGGAGCCTGGTCAAGTGGATTTGTGACTTGTGATCGTGTGATTCAATCGTGATCGTTGGATCGCAAAAAATTGTGGTTGTTGGATCGCGGAAGCACTCTCACAACAGTAAGTGGTATTTTAGGCGGATCAAAAGCTGTAAGTTGTATTGGAGGGTAGTCACCCAATCCCATTCACAATTCGACACGTAGCATAAGAGTGGACCGAGAAAAGCGCTTTATCGGGCGGTTATATTCCATGCATGTGTCTCACCCGAAATCTTTGACAGCCATTAGATCAAACGGATCTAGATCGACGATCATAAAGGGTCGTGCAAGTTGACTTATCGGGAAGAGGAATAAACAGTTGATTTGATGGAAAGAGATCAACGGTGGAGATTGAGAGGATTTGATCGGTGATCGAACTTCAGGGAAATCGCGACTGCCGATATGCTATTTAATCTGGACCATTGGTCTTTTTAGATCATGATCTACAGTGTACAACGAGCGTTCCAAATTTAAAAGGTAAAATTCATTGTTTTGGCCTTTTTCCAAAGGCATTCTGGTTTAAAAGGAAAAGGTCGGGTTATACAAAAAGGTGAATCATGGGGTGATTGTTGGGGTTTCTTAATCCACTATTTTTGCCTACGTCATTTGTGGTATCAGAGCAGAAGTTAAGGTTGATTGCAGAAAAAATGTTGCCAAGGAGAGGAGTTGGCATTGGTCGAGGAAGACCTGAAGCAAATGCAATTCTACTAGAAGAGGTTCAGAGTCTGTGTACGAGAATGGAAACAATTGAGACTGCTGAGAGAACAATACTTGATGAAGGCGCTGAAAGTACTAAAGAAGAATCTTTTGAGGAAGAAGAAGAGGAGGAAAATGAAACTACCAGAGTTATAAAGATGTTGGCGAAAGTAGGAGGAAAAGCAAAGATGGAAATTCCTATGTATGAAGGGACTCTCAATACAGAAGAGCTAATGGATTGGATCAATTCATTGGACAAATATTTTGACTATGAAGAGGAAATTGACCACAAAAAGAAGGTGAAATTTGCAGTTACCAGATTGAAGGCTCATGCAGCTATTTGGTGGGATGAATTACAAACATCTAGAATGAAGAAAGTAAAGTCCAAGATCAAGCAATGGGACAAAATGGTAAGTAAAATGAAAGCCAAATTTAGGCCTAAAGACTATCAGTTAAATCTTTTTAAACAATTGCAAAATTTAAGGCAAAAAGGAATGTCTGTTAAGGAATAAACAGAAGAGTTTTATGGATTGAGTATTAGAGCAAGACATGCAAAAGATGACATGGAGAAGGTAGCTAGATATATCAATGTCTTAAGGTATGACATCCAGGATGAGATCATCTTGTTAAGTCTGAAGACTATTGAAGATGCCTATCAAGCAGGTTCGAAGGTAGAAGAGAAGATGTTGAGAAAACAGACTCAGAAGAATAAAGGAAGAAGCTCAGTAAGAGGGAGAGGAGCTACCTAGCCAAGGGGAAAACAGCATCAGCATGAAGTAAGCAGCTCAAGTAGAAAACCACCATAGAGGGGAGATTTTAACAGAGGAAGATTTGCAACCAGAGGAAGAGGTCGAGGAAGAGATGTTCGATGTTACACGTGGAGAATGGGGACATGTGTCATGGGATTGTCCTCATAATAAATTAGCAAGTCAGAGGAATGAAAATGTGGCTGAGGCAAAGCCAGAGCCACCTCTACTTATGGAAAAGGAAGAACCCCCTAAAGTAGGAGAATCTTTTTTATTAGAAGTACCTTGCTTAAGACAGAGAAGGATATTGAATAACCAACTCAGAGGAAGAGTTTGTTCAGAACTACATGAAAATATAAAGGTAAATGTTATAAAGTGATAACTGACAGTGGAAGCACTGATAACCTTATTTCTACAGAGATGTTGGAAAAGCTAGGTTTGGTAAAGACAATACACCCTACTCCTTATAGAGTGTCATGGTTACAGAAGGGACATCAGATTATTGTGATAGAACAATGCAAGGTTGAGATATAAATTGGTACGTATAAAGATGTGATATTGTGTGATGTAATGCCCATGGATGTATGCCATGTATTACTGGGAAGACCGTGGCAATTTGATTGAAAATTTATTCATGATGGGAGGAGAAACACTTATACTCTGGAGAAGGATGGAACCAAACATACACTGCTCCCATTGAAGGATGAAGCGGACAAGGGAGCACTTGAAAACAGTGTTATGTTGATGAGTGGGAAAGAGCTATTACAAGAGGTTGAAAGAGGTGAAGAAATGCATTTTGTTGTCATAGTGAGACCTAAGTTAATTTTGACTTCCACAAACTTAGATGATTTACCTCAGGAAATAAAAAATTTGTTGAATGATTTTGTTGATATTGTTGTGGATGAGTTGCCAAATGCATTGCCACCAATCAGGAGTATTAGTCATCATATTGATCTAATACCAAGAGCAAGTTTTCCAAACAAAGCAGCATACAAATTAACTCCTCAAGAGAACGCAGGAGTTGGAAGACAAGTGCAGGGGCTGATGGATAAGGGGCTAATCAGAGAAAGCCTTAGTCCATGTGTTGTACCAACAGTACCCAGTCCAAAGAAAGGAGGTGAATAGCGAATGTGTAAATATTTCAAAGCCATAAACAAGATCACAATCAGGTATATATTTCCTTTTCCATACATGGATGCTTTGATGGATTGTTTGAGTGGATCCAAATATTTTACTAAAATAGATTTGAAGAGTGGATATCATCAAATAAGAATTCGAGAAGGCGATGAATGGAAGACTGCATTTAAAACAAACAGTGGGTTGTATGAGTGGTTAGTGATGCCTTTTGGACTCACTAATGCACCTAACACATTCATGAGATTAATGAATCAAGTCTTGAAGGAATATGCAGGAAAGTTTGTTATTGTTTATCTTGATGATATTCTAGCTTTTAGTAAAAGTAAAGAAGAACATCTAGAGCTTCTTAAGTTGGTTCTAAGAACTCTGTAGAAAGAGAAACTACTGATAAATCTAAAGAAATGTAGTTTCATGAAGGAAGAATTGATTTACTTGGGATTTGTAGTTTCTAAAGAACGATTGAAAATGGATCCAGAGAAATTCCAAGAGATTTGGAATTCGCCTATTCCCAGAAATATATTTGAGGTAAGGAGCTTCCATGGCCTTGCAAGTTTTTACAGAAAGTTTATCAAAGGCTTTAGTCAGATTTGTGCACCAATTCTTGAAACAATTAAGGAGATTAATTAGTCGTTCAAGTGGACAAAAGCAACAGACAGAAATTTTAAATTGTTGAAGAAGAAAATCACAGAGGAACCAATTTAGCTTTACCCGATTTTGAAAAGGTATTTCAAGTTGAAATAGATGCTAGTGGAGTTGCAATTGGAGCAGTTTTGAGTCAAGAACAAAGATTGATAGCATACTTTAGTGAGAAATTGAATGAAGCGAAGAAGAAATATTCTTCTTATGATAAATAATTTTATGCTATTATACAAGCCTTAAAGAAATGGAGACATTATTTACTGCCAAAGGAATTCATATTGTATTAAAACAATCATGCCTTACAGTTCATTAATAACCAACCGAAACTGAACCAGAAACATGCCAAGTGGGTAGAATTTTTGCAAAGCTTTACTTTTGTGATAAAACACAAGAGTGGTAAGTTAAATAAATTCGTTGATGCATTGAGCAGGGTAAGTTTTATTGTGCAAGAATTCAAAGTGGGTGCTGTAGGATTTGAAGAAATGGTTGAAATGTATAAAGATGATGCAGATTTCAAGGATATCTATATAGCAATTCAAAATCCAATAGTTCATAATAGATGTCAGTGGTTAGATTATCTTATTCAAGGAGGGTTATTGTTTAAAGGTAACAAGTTGTGTATTCCCAAATGTTCTATGAGGGAAAACATAATAAAGGAGAAACATAGTGGAGGATTATCTGGTCACTTTGGACAAGCTAAAACCTTTGCTCAGGTAAATGCTTTTTACTATTGGACAAATATGCAGATTGATGTTAAGAAATTTGTTGAGAAGTGTAGGATATGTCCACATGCTAAAGGGAGAAGCCAAAATACAGGATTGTACCAACCATTGCCAATGCCAAACCGACCATGGGATGCAGTTTCCATGGATTTTGTTTTGGGCTTACCTAAAACTCAAAGGGGGAATGATTCTATTTATGTTGTAGTAGATATATTTTCTAAGATGGCACATTTCATTGCTTGTAAGAAAACTAGTGATGCAACACACATAGCTAATCTATTATTTTCAAAAATTGTACGATTACATGGATTACCTATAAGTATTGTGTCTCATCGAGATAAAAAGTTTGTAGGGCATTTTTGGAGAACTCTTTGGAAGAAACTGGGAGCTAACCTCAGTTTTAGTTCAGTATACCATCCTCAAATAGATGGATAGACCGAAGTAGTAAACAGGAGCTTGGGAAACATATTGAGAAGCTTAGTGTATCAAAATCTTAAGCAGTGGGATTTAGCAGTAGCTTAGGCTTAATTTTCTTATAACAATACTCCAAACCAAAGTACTGGGATGAGTCCATTTCAGATTGTTTTTGGGATGAATCCAAGAGGTGTGTATGAGCTCAGAAATTTGGGTAAACAGGAGACAAGAAATGCAAAAGCTGAAGAGTTTGTAGAGCAGATGCAGAGACTAAAATAACATGTCAAAGGCAGATTACGGGAAAGCAACGGCAAATACAAACAGAGGGTAGATATGAAAAGAAGAGCAAAGGAATTCCAAGTGGAAGATTTAGTGATGGTGTATTTGAGAAAAGAAATATTTCCTGCTACGGCTTACAATAAACTGAAAATGAAAAAGATAGGACCGTGTAGAATTGTAAGAAAGTTTTTAGCTAATGCATATGAAATTGAGTTGTCAGGAGGAATTTGAATATCACCTATCTTCAATGTTGCAGATTTGTATCCATACAAAGAGGAAAAGATAGACCTACAGGAGGAAGCAACAGAAGATGAAATTCAAACTGTGAACTGGGAAGAACAAATGCCAAAGACAGCTAAGAAAGAAGTGGAAGTTATTTTGTGATCAGGGGCTCATGTCCCAAGTGTCGAAAAATGCTCAAAATTGAAAGTGCTCAAAATTGGCTCGAATCTAAACGACCGGATAGAGCTCGTCCTCCCGATTCCGGCGCCGCAAACGGTTCGAAAAATGGTCGTCGTATGTGAAAGTAATGGCAAAAACAAAATCGTCTAATGACCTTTAATTTTTTGAATTTTAAAAAAAAATTAAAAAAAAATATTCCACAGAATATTCCATGGGACAGACCAATCAGAGGCTTCCACGTGGCAATCCGGGAGGCCACCACGTGGCCCCAAGCTGACGTAAGCAGGGCTGCCACGTGGCAATCCGGGAGGCCACCACGTGGCAATCCGGGAGGCCACCACGTGGCCCCAAGCTGACGTAAGCAGGGCTGGATGGGCGTGTTCAAAATTTTGTTCATGGGGTGATTCGAACCCCCGACCTTCAATACATTACTCCAAAGTTTTACCGTTGGACCACAAGCCATGCATTTGAAAGAATAACCGAAATATTTTTATTTAATGTTTGAATTCTCATAGGCGGGAAATTTGGGGGGCCAGCCCTCCTGTTCATATGACCGTGTGCCTGAAACCGTGAGCCAAAGCAAACGGCCAGCACGAAATCCGATGCTAACTGCAACGTGGTCACATGAAAAAATTCAGCCGGCGGTTAAGGCGTGATTGGCGGAACTTTTGGCGGGCGTCCAAATTTGGCGGAGCTCCACTAAAGTTAGCTGGAGTCATTTTAGGGGAAACTGGCAGTTTTCATTAAATGGCCATAACTTTGGCTAGGAAAGGCGGTTTTAGACGATTTTTTTTTTTTTTTGGGTATTTTGGACGTGCTGAAGCCATTGGAATAGGTCTTTCAGCCATTAGAGGTCATTTACACAGGTTTTGGAGCCGTGGAAGTTCTAGGAGCCACTAGGGCCCAGTATTGTGAGAACTGTTTCAAGTTGCAAGTATCGATTGGAGGTGAACCAGCAGTCAATGCTAAAGGATTCATGTGTTCTGAATCTAATTTTACAGTCTATTTTACCTGTAGAGACTTCTATTCAGCTGTAATTGCATTTTGAGCATTTAATCAAAATGAGGGCTGACCCATTTGGGAGCCTTGGACCTAGCAGACGTAGCCTAGGAGGGGTGAACTGCTTCATCAACTTATTTTGCATCTGTGGTTGATTTATTTTGCAGAACAAATTCGTTTTGATGTGTTAAACAGTAAAAGGAATATTTCTGGGTATGCTTGAATGGATCATTAACAGCTGAAAACTTCATTTGTTTCTTTACTGCAAGACATGGGAATGTTTTAAACATGTTTAATACTGAATTGAATACCTTGCAAACCTTTTTCAAGTAGTTTCAAATTCAGATCAAGTTGGTCTCAGAGCTATGTTTTTGTTTCTTTGTATCAAAAGCAGTCAAATAAGCCATAGACAGAGCCTGAAACGAGCCAGGAAGCCTTCGAAATGCTCTTGTTATACAATTGCAAAGTAGATAAATGCTCTTTCAGTCAATCTCTGGTGTAGTCTTTTGATTGTTTTTTTGCAAAGATCTTCTAACTGTCTTGCAAGTGTTGATGCTTACCAGGTTGCTTGAATAAGAAGGGGTTTTTGTTTGACATTTGGTTAAAGCTTGTCATTTGATTGAAAGCGTTGAGAACTCTTATTGGGAAGTTTCTTTTGTTTAATTGACCATTTCCATAATGTCAACTTATTCCACAAGTAAAGGTTCCTCCTTCACAAAATTCTTCAATGATGACATGAAGAATGAGTTCCTAAAGGTGAAGGACATGGTGCAGATTCTCCTTGAGGATCAAAGAGAAAGTGTTAAGCTTCATGCACAATTGATGGCGATGAAGGATGAGAAGGAAATAATTCTCCAAAGACTGCATGACATGGAGAAACAACTCCTTCAAGTTCAAGAAGCTTTGTCCAAGAAAATGCATGAGGATGAGGTAAATCATTCAAACTTGTCTTCAATTCCCTCAACTGAAAAGTGTGTTGGTTCTTTTGAGAAACATACAAGAGGTATGGGGTCCAAATTAATGTTTAAGATGGGCTATCAAGAAGGCAAAGGTTTGGGCAAGCATGCACAAGGCATGGTTGAACCTATTTCAATTGTGGAGCGACCCAAGAATGTTGGTCTTGGATATAAACAGTTTAATGGTGAAGAATTCAAATCTTTGAATGCATGTGATGTAAATTTAAAAAGAACCTTTATCCCAAGTTCTCAAATGAATATATGCCAAAATTGTTTTAAGGGTGATTGCCATTGCTTTAAGCCATCATTGCAGCAAGTAGAGGGTAAACATGTTGCTTATGGCGAGCATGCAAATGTAAACAATTTTCAAGACAAGCACAGTGATGAAAGTCTAAAAAGGAAAGTTGTCTCCTCTAGTAGTTCATCATTTCTAAAAGACAAAAAGGATGGACATTCTATGCAGCAAACGAGGAAGTTTTGTTGCACATTTTGTGGTGAATTTAACCATGTTGCTTCAAGATGCTGGTTGAAAAAGAAAGCACACATGAAGCAGATGAGGCAAAGAAAACTTTCTCAGAAAGTGCTTGAAAGTTGAAAATTTTGTCAAAAGAAGGGACATCATGTTTCTCGTTGTTGGACCTTGCATCCAACAAGTCGTCCAAATCACATGCAGCTTGAGGAAAAAACATTGGCACAAGTGGATCTATGGATTCCATTATCGATGTGGAAGATTCACATGAAGAACTGTTGCTGCAACAAAAATCGTCATTGAAGTGGCTTGGTAAGAAGTGGATGAACTTCTTGATACAGTAAGACATACTCCTTTTGTACATACAAACTTTGGATGTATGCATGTTTTTTTTATGTTGTTGCAAAAAAAAATTCGCCATGAAGGTAAAAGATGAGTATGAGACTCACTCTATCGCAGCAAAAGTTATATTCATTTCAGCTTTGAAAGTACATGTACAGGTGATCAAGGATATTGTACTTTTGATGGTACTTAAGAGAAAGTTGAAAGATGAACTGCATGCATGAGAATGATATGCATGAGCATAGGGATCATGATGATTTCCTGGTATTTGAAACATTGACAAGTGTGAAGCGTGCTTTCTAATGGGGAGGAAAGCAGCAAAAAGCTTTTGTATCTTTGAAAGAGAAGCTCATTCTTCTCTTATTGTTGGCCATTTTGGTGTAAGCAAAACAGTTGCACATCTACAGAGGTATTGCTATTGGCCTCGCATGGTAGATTATGTTTCAAGGTTCATAAGAGGTTGTTCATTATGTGCTACCAGCAAGCCTAGTAATAGGAAGCTTGGCTTGATATACTCCTTTGCCGGTACCTTCTAGACCATGGGAGAGCATCTCTATGGATTTTGTAGGAGGTTTGCCAAAATCTAGAAAGCAGCGTGATTATTTATATGTAGTAGTTGATCGTTTCAGCAAAATGTGTATACTTATGCCTTGTAAGAAAATTATACTGCTGAACAAACTGTTGAATTATTTTTTAATCATGTATAGATTCACTTTGGTTTGCCTACTTCTATTATTAGTGACAGGGATTCCAGATTTGTGGGGAATTTTTGGTCCAATCTATGGGAGATGATGGACACAAAGTTGAAGAAAAATACTGCTTTCCATCCGCAAACAGATGGACAAAATGAAGTTGTGAACAGAACCAATGTGCACCTCTTGAGAGGATATTGCAGCAAGCATCCCAAGCTTTGGGAGGAACATTTGCATTACATACAGCATGCTTACAACCGTGCCAAGCACTCTTCCACAAACACCTCACCGTTTGAAGCTTGTTTTGGTTACTTGCCAAAATCGCCTCTTGATTTCATTCTTGAGAAAGATGTCGCCATTGAGGGACATAGTGATGTTGACAAAGCTCGTTCATTCATTGAAAGAATTCAGCAAATACATCAGCGAATTCAAGAACAGCTTGAGAAAAGTCAAGGCAAGTACAAGGAAAGACACGACAAGCATAGAGTCGATCACAAGTTTCAAGAAGGGGATGAGGTATGGCTGTACATCAGTAAGGAAAGGATGCAAGGAGAAGGTAAAAAGCTGAAGCATATTCGTTATGGTCCATTCAAAATCCTCAAGAAGGTTGGAAATAATGCTTTTCAATTAGATTTGCCTTCCTACATGCAAATGTATTATGTTGTTATGTGGAGAACTTACATTTGTATGAACCTCCTTTGATCGTTGATCATGAAAGCAATGTTCAGCTGCCATCTATAGAAGATTTCTTGCCAAAAAATTTAGATGAGCTGAAAGAAGATACAATCCTTGACAAAAGGACACGTACTTCAAGGAGGGGCAATGTAGATTATGTTCGGGTTGGTCTCAAAGGCAACAAACCGAACAAGGCAAAGTGGATGGAGGTGGAAAGAGTGAGGGTGCTGTACCCTCACCTCTTTAACAGGTAGTTGAAGGCTTTTGGGGTCCAAAAGCTTCCCAATGGGGAGGCGTGATCAGGGGCTCATGTCCCAAGTGTCGAAAAATGCTCAAACTTTAAAGTGCTAAAAATTGGCTCAAACCTAAACGACTGGATAGAGCTCGTCCTCCCGATTTTGGTGCCGCAAACGGTTCGAAAAATGGTCGCCGTATGTGAAAGTTATGGCAAAAACAAAATCGCCCAATGACCCTTAATTTTTGAATTTTCAAAAAAAATTTAAAAAAGAATATTCCAAGAATATTCCTTTTTAACAGCCAATAAGAGGATGCCACGTGGCACCAAGCTGACGTAAGCAAAGGGTCATGCGTATGTTTAAAATTTTGGTTGAACGGGTTGTGAATCGAACCCCTGACCTTCTACCCAATATTCAAGCAACTAACCATTGCACCATGGGAGCGGACATGCAAATGGAGCGAAGGTTAATATTTATGAACTGTAAATTGCGCATGGCGGGAAATTTGGTGGGCTAGCCCCTAAGGGCCAGCCCCGCCACCATATGACCACGCTCCAGGAACCGGGGGCTAGCAGCTAACCGCGGGGCGCGAATTCCAAGGATAACCGCCGAGCCAAACATGTGATCACATGCGGATTTGGTGGACAGTTAAGTTCAGTTGGCGGCACATTTGGCGGAGGGTGCCAAAATTGGCGGGCCCGCCATATTTGGCGGCCCTAACTGGCCTCTACAGTTAGT
This sequence comes from Pinus taeda, assembly GCA_000404065.3. Classification (NCBI taxonomy): domain Eukaryota; kingdom Viridiplantae; phylum Streptophyta; class Pinopsida; order Pinales; family Pinaceae; genus Pinus; species Pinus taeda. The sequence goes on from APFE031655902.1 coordinate 20,461, forward strand.
TAACTGGAGTTTTTTTAGGGGAAATTGGCAGTTTCCATTAAATGGCCATAACTTTGGCTAGGAAAGGCGGTTTTGGAAGAATTTTTTTTTTGATTTTGGGTATTTTGGACGTGCTGAAGCCATTGGCACAGGTATTTTTTCCATCATAGGTCATTTGCACAGGTTTTGGGAGCCATGGAAGTTCTAGGAGCCATAAGGGCCCAGTATTGTGAGAACTGTTTCAGGTTGCAGGTATCCATTGGAGGTGAACCAACAGTCAATCCTAAAGGATTCATGTGTTCTGAATCCAATTTTGCAATCTATTTTACCTGTATAGACTTCTATTCAGCTGTAATTTCATTTTGAGCATTTAATCAAAATGAGGGCTGACCCATTTGAGAGCCTTGGACCCAGCAGACGTAGCCCAGGAGGGGTGAACTGCTTCATCAAATTCTTTTGCATCTGTGGTTGATTTATTTTGCAGAACAAATTCATTTTAATGTGTTAAACAGTAAAATGAAATATTGTTGCTATGCTTGAATGGATCATGAACAACTGAAAACTTCATTTGTTTCTTTACTGCAAGACATGGGAATGTTTTAAACATGTTTAATACTGAATTGAATACCTTGCAAACCTTTTTCAAGTAGTTTCAAATTCAGATCACTTGAGCTTCTGAATTGTGTAGTTACGTAATCACCTAGCCTCTTGTCCTTCTAGAATTGTGCAGTGGGCAAGCTCAGTGTTCAAGCCCTCAGTCTGGCTTCTTGAATCCCTCAACCACACATTTATTAAGCCCAATCCATCCTAAATTGCACATTGTGCAGTATCAAGTCTCAGTCTTGACACTTAACTATCTGAGCTACACAACTATGTAGTTCCTGAGCCTCTCTCTCAGTTTGTCATCCTTTTTTAGCTCAGTCAGCGGATCATCATGATACATCTTAGGCTAGGGGTTTATCCAACTAATGTCATCTTGTCATGATGAATTGTAGTCACAGGTATTCTATCATGCTATGAGAGGATGGTGATGAAGGAGATGGAGAAGTAGGCCATGCTACAAGACACCTTTGTACATGCAAGTGCAAGGTGATCAATCAAGAGGAAGCAAAGGGACATCAGATTGTGACAAAAACTCAAGATCTAGGTAACATTGAAGACTCCTCATCTCTAAGCCATACGAAGGTGGGAGAAGATATCATGTTCTATCATAAAGAGGAGACAAAGAAAACAACAACAAAGAATGGCTTGACATTGCCATATCATCAGTGTCATGTCATGTCATGCCATGAGTCATCATGTGCCACATTAGTTTGTGGATTATGTATATTCTTATTCGAAAATGTATTGTAATGTGCAAGTCCAAAGGACATGAACATAATGTAAAGAGTCATGTAAGAGTCGAAAAGTCATAGGAAAGTAAAATAGTCACGAGGGTAGTCTCAGAGTCACAAGGAAGGTGAAAGATCAGCCCAATTGTTATATATACACCCTCATTGTACAAGCAAAGAACTTTTCACCTTGGATTCTCCCATAAGGCATCAAAGAGATAAAGTTAGTAATTTTTGGGAGCAAATAGTGGCTCCAATGCTCCACTATTGGAGCAAGAGATGTTCATTGTATTCATGCATCCTGAGACTTTTACTTAATATTTGAAGCCTAATGGGCAACACATTTTTCATGCATGGATTATGAATGTTTGTAAGACTGTTATGTAAATCTTTATGATTCATGTTTGCTTTCACCCGTAATAAATTATTTGAAATATTTCATTTATTTTAGTTCTTATCATATTGAGAATGTGTTGTAGTGGTTGCAATAATCATCATATATTTGTGGACTATTCCGTTGGATGTTAGAAAAATATTTCTTGTTTGTGTGTGTCCCTAATAGGGTGGTACTATTACTTTTTTCTCAAAGGCTCACTTTCTCCTCCCTCCGTAGTAGAAGAACCTTGATGCACTTGCAACTAAACATTCACTAGGAACACTTTCTTTTCGAATGAACATATGCGATTCTCTCTCTTGCTGGCAGTTAAAGCCAAGGAAAATTTTTAAGTAGATGACAGTCAGGCCATATTCCGGATGAGGCTCATACACCAAATGATGTGAGGTTTTATTGGGACCACATATCGAGGAGACCCCTTTGAATATTGGCAGGTCCAACACTGTCAACAAATAGAAAAATATTAAACCAATCATTGAATTATTACATAGTGCTTGATATTTATTGTAATTCACATTTTTAGTTTTTTATTTTAGTTTGAAAAAAAATGATTTATTTTGAAGAATAGTATAGGCCAGTGGGATTGTTGCCACTGGAATTTTCAACTATGTCAAAAAATTTAGTCCCTAGCTATTGTGGGGACAAAAATGAGAATGAGAGAGCCATATTAGTAGTTATGTTTGAAGTTTCATCTTTTCCAGCTAAAAACTAAACTAAAAATTCGCAATGGTGGCAAAAAATTGAATGTGAGGAAAGGATATCATATTAAGCCCACTAGCTAACTATTAAATCAAATAGGGTTGTGGGTAAACTTTATTAAAGTTTATCAGAAAAATTAAATTTGTTTTTTGGGAAATTGAAATTGGTTTCACTCTAAGAAGGTTATATACCTATGTGGATGCAATATAAAGGAAATCCACTAAACTCAACATGTTTTCGCAGTCAAGATACCCTCAAGATATTAATATATAATATATATATATAATATATATATATATATATATATATATATATATATTATATATATATATATATATATATATATATATATATATATATATATATAATAATATTATATATATATATATATATATATGAATGAAGATACAATGAAATAATAATAACAGATTTAAGATGCCCTTAATTTCCTGAAAAGTCTCTGCACAATTTTTTATTTTTTTTCTATGTGGTTCACGGTCCCGAAGTTGTTGACCACTACCACTATGTCAACATAATACTTATACTAGGTAGATCTACTTGAAAGGATCATTTTATGTTGGCTCAAAGGCAGACCCCGAAATTGTTGAGAGAATTGACCCTGTAACATATCAATAAAAAAGATGTTGTATCTCAACCCGCTAAACTAACCTTTAAGATTGAAAAGTCTACATATCACTAAAAAAGGTTAACATGTAGTCTATGAGGATGGAATGGGAAGATATTAGATAAGATGAAGTTGGAAGCAAGAACCTTGAGATGTTAGACAACCTTTTGTGAAAAATTAAATTTTAAAAGTATTTATGGGAAATGTCACTGGAGAAAAATCCATGTTAAAGACAAGTGTTGTAATAGAAAAATCTTGGGGCATAAGACAGTTAGTTGGGTTAGCCACATGATTTGAATCACTAATTTCTACCCTCTATTTTATATTAAATGTAATTATATTCAAACATGTTTTAGATATAATGTTTTATATGTAACTATACTCAAACATGTTTTTAGTTATAATGTTTCATAGGGGTGGTAGATGTTGGAATCATCCATTTTTAAGAAAAAACTGAAATGTGTGATGCTAAAGCATGTGTTTTGTTACAATGATTATGACTAGTAATTGGTCCTCATTGATCATAATAAGAGATTTAATTGCAACAGTCAATCAAATGGTCTTGAAAATCCTTTCGATTCTATTCTTATATTTATCTTAACTTGGGTTTATACAAAAGTTTTAAGAGAGAATGATCAACAGGTAAACATATATGTCATGTCAATGAGGTTACCAAACTAAAAAAAGAGTTGTTCTATATATGTCTACGAGGTTGTCAATATAATAGAGAGGATTGTTAAGAATAATTGGATTATAGGACATTAAACCATATGATAATCAAGGTAAAACAAATTTGATAAAGACATTAGTTGCATTAAATTTCTATGTATCAAGCAAATATGTGTTTCCTTTCCAATGCATCGTAAGTATTTTGATGAGCTGGGGTACTCCACATACTCAATTTTATGTAGTAAGGTTTTGAAGAAGAGGTTGGTGCTTATCATTACTATTGTGGGATAATGGATATGTGGAGAGAATTATGTTTATGGAATTTGGAGTAGCAATATTTTGAATAAGAGGTTGGTGCCTATCATTAATATAGTGGGATAATGGATATGTGGAGAGAATGATGTTTATGGAATCTAGATCTTGGTTCTAGAGCTTTTGGCTTCTGTCACTGGTTGGAATTAGATGTTGGTGATTATCATGTGGTGTTGTGTTGGTTTGGTCTGGTAGGGGTTTAGCTTTGGTGCCCTCTTTGTTGAAAACCTATATCTAATTTTGTTTTTATGTTTTTTTATCGCTAAGCAAAGTTACTAGCTAGTATTTGGGACTATTCATATGGAGTGGCTTCTATTACAAAAAAAAACAAATTAGGTGGAGTAGATTGTGATAATATCAAGATCATTCACTGTTGTCTAACCAAATCTAGAACCTCCCAATAAGATCACAAGAATACAATTGAAGATCAATCAACCATTGCCAATGCACAAGATTTTGGGGTACCTGAACAAAATCTTATAAGGAATTTTCTGACAAGCTACTGAACTACCTCCATAATGATCCTCCTTCCAAGGAATTGGGTTATCTACCAACTTCTAATCTCAAGAATGGAGATCCATGGAAATATGATGGATTAGTTATGATGGATCTCTTCATTGTATTGAACATAAATTTTATTAGCAAAATTATATAAGTAGAGAATTTATATTTATTTAGAGACACACATACAGATAAAAGAAGGAAATAGAGAGAAGTGGTAATAAGGAGAGTGCTACACAGTAATTTGTCACCGTCCCTGTTACCCCTTCTCCCGCACATTGGAGGACCTATTCCGGGACCTGTGAGAAGTGACATAACCTGAAAACACCTGCATTGTATCCCCTAGAGTATGTACTTCATATGCCTTGAAGACACCTTCTGCAAAATACCCATAAATATAGCCCTTTTTCCATTGGCACTGTTCTACAGTGTATCACTCGCGCCAGTGGGGGAAATCCTCTAAAGAGGGCGCGCCAGCTAGCGCTCTGTATCAGAGTCGCACTAGCGCCAACCCAGTTGGGTAAAGTTTTTAACAAACCAACTTGCGAAGGTTCTTCCTAACCTATTCATGAACTGATTCTAGTTTGAGTTAGTTCAGTTGGGCTTCGAATCTCCATGGAAGGGAAGTATTTCTCCACCTCTCATGGAAGCTTCCTAATGATAAGGACAATCCCATGAATCTTGTGGATGATCTCATCTCCTTCTCCTCTCTCTATATAAGCTTGTCCTTTTGCCTTTGACAAGCTAGTTAGTAATTCTACTCTCCAAGCTCCAAATTCTAAGTCCTAAAGTCTGAGAATTGCTAAGCTAATGCTACAAGAGGCCTTGTTCATCCCCATAAGGCTATATATTTAAGGAGGAGATCCATGTCCAAGTAACCAAGGAGAGAGAGGCTTGTTCCCTATCCCCTACAAGATTTGCAAGGCATGTGTCGCTGATCACCCAGCCAAAGGAGGATTTGACGTCAGAACTTGGTTGTATTCTCTTTTGTTTATCAATAATAATAGACAACTATCATTATGGTTCCACTCTTATTGTCTTTATAATGATGTTTGAGTTGTATCCTTTTTGACTGATACATAGTTGCATTTCTTGGATTTTATGCTTGTATTCGTATTGTTCTTTGCATGTGCAGGTGTCTGTTCACGAAGATTGTGAGGATTGTGACCAGCTGAAGTGAAAGAACGGTAGCGATGACTCTTTTACGAATACTAGCATTGGATTCGAGGTAGGCCCTCATCATTGGTCTTTACTTTACAATTAGGAACTTGCGTGTTAGCGTTATTTGATTGTTGCTAGACCCCATTTAGGCTAGTGGGATCACCTCTGTCTGCAGTGGGGATTTACCTGTACAACAATTTGGCGACTCCGCTGGGGAGTTGGCTTTTGCCTTGTTTGTTTATCTTGTCTTGTTGTTTGATTTGTAAACTTTAGACAGATCTTGAAGCCTAGCCAGATAGCCTTCAAAACGCTATTGCTTTGCACTAGCGAAGTAGATCGATGCTACTTCAGTCCATCTCCGGTTTGGTTTACAAATCGAATGGCTTGGAACTTTCCTTGTTTCTTGGTTATTTCCTTGGTTTCTCCTGCTTGATTAGCTTTCTGGCTTGAATGCCCGTGTTGCTTCTTGCCTCTTGGTGTACTTAGGTGTCGTTGGTTTTGCCTTGGCTCTTTTGTTTTTAGTTTTCCATAGCAAACTCGGCTGGCACTAGTTTATAGCATGACAGTCACGCTAGTTGGCGCAAATTGCACATTTACAACCTGCGACAATTCCTGAAAGGTGCTTGTTGCAGCTTGACAGTCGCGTCAGGCTTGTAAACTTTTGAAGTTTGCTTGGTTGTGAACTTTTTGAGCTTGGGTTTTTTCCTAAGTACCTTTTTCAGACTACTTGAGTGTGTTGGAGTGTGATTTGACTAGCTTTGATCATTACCCTTTGGGTGTTTTCTTTTTTCTATCGATTTCACATTTCTAGCCCTAGGGCATCTAGTGGCCTTGTGAATCGAGCCTTCCTCAGGTGTTTTGATCTTTTTGTGGTCCAGTCGACTATTTTGTTTGCTCCCTTACACTTGTTTGGTAGTTGTGAATCATTTTGTTGCGTTATTTGGGTGATTTGCTTCGTCTTCACTTGAATTCCGCTTTGTCTCACTTTGAGCCTAGATCACATGGCTCATTGTTGTCTTTGGGATCTTTATGGTTCTTTGGATGTTTGATTTGTGATTTGAGGAACTGAACGTGCTTGTATTGGATAGAATTTTCTTGTGTCATTTCTCAAAGTTGTTTAGTGCATTTTGCCATCATCGAAAAGAAAAATCTCTTTTGCTTTGAATTGGTTAATGAAAATTAGAACTTTTCATTTCGATTGGTGATTTAGTGATCTTAAAGAAAAGTTTATTAATTTGCATTAGTTGCATTAGGGAAGCTCTTTGTTTCTTTGTGATCGTTTCGTTTGCATGAAAGCTCTTCAACTCTCTCGTAATTAGCATTCATCGAATGGAATGACATGTTTTGGTATATAGATTGCATTTAGGTAATTTTGAGAGATTACATACGGTAGGACCTGAAAACCGAAACTTAACACAAGATCAACTTTAAAATAAACTGAATGAATCTAAAAATGCATTGGAACATAACGCTCACATTCTAGAGGTCTAGGCTAGAGACATGCTCCAGCGTCATTAAACCTAGTCACTGTTGTTTCCGCTCAAGGTTGGGTGATTCCTCCTTTTGTGACTCAATTGTGGTCTAGTACGGACTTGTGCTCCAACGTATCGTCGAGTATATGGGGAGACTCCACTAGGTTATCATCCTTTATCCACAAGAAGCCGTGTCTGCCGCCTTACAGCCCGTAACGCACCGAACACAACATTCAGGAAGATTGACTGCTGTACGGAAAGCCCTTGGTTTTCATATGATTGCTAAGGTGTATATGCAGTTTTACGGATTGTCTGGTAAACCCCTTGCCTAGTTCTCTAGAGTAGTCACTTTTTGATCCTTTTCAGACTCCCTAAAAGAAAAGGCTCACCTGAGCATTTGTCACTTCGGGCTCAATAAACATTCGAAGGCGACTAGAGTCATCTTTTTGTCCTTTTCTCGACTCTTTAAAGATGAAAAGGTCAAGTTATGTCCTGATGTCTTAAAATTTATTCGGCCGCGATCACACGCCTGTTAGATTCTGTTTGTTGGCCATTTGATCTTAACTTTTTTTCAGCCCCGTGTGTGATTTTCAGTTTTGATGGCAACTTTTCCAGAGTTCACCAACCCAGGAATCCCCTCTGAAGGGAATCCTGGTCATTTTCCTCCTTTTGGGAATGTTGGTGCTCCTTACATGGCCACGTTGTCCCTTCCTGGGTTAACTGTTGGGTTGCCTGTTTGGTTGTTCTAAACCTTCGTGGTCCCTAGTGTCTCAAGTACTGGTCAATCAGTTCCTCCACCTGAACAACATCATGTTTATTCCAAGTTGGACCTCTCCCCTTCTTTGCCTGTTTCTATGTCCTCATCTTCTACTTCGCCTAGTGAAAGTCTGGATTCAAGTAACTAGGTGGCTAAGAAGAAGAAGAAGTCTCATAAGTAAGAGGCTAAAAGTGCAGCTACTGCCCCAAGTACATCTCAGGTCGGAACTCCTTCTGCTCCTCCGCGGAAGGTTAAGTTTCCTTGTAAATTGTGTAAGGATCGCCATCTTCTTCGTGATTGTCCTGGCATTCCCAAGATTTTAGAAGTATGGTCTCATGATCCGACCTGCCTCTCATCGCCCTCTGGAGCTCATGGCGATGCTACCCTACCAACTGGCAATGGTAAGAAGAAAGGGAAGATTCGATTCCTCTGTAGGCTATGTGAAGGCAACCATCTCCTCCACCTTTGTCCGCTCATGGGTAAAGCTTCTGCTGTTTTGGAAAGTCTTACAGCTTCTTCACCCCAGCTCCCCGTTGGTTATCAGAGGCTCTCTTCAGATCCTCCTCCTGTCGACAAAGAGATGGATTTAGATCCTTCTGTTGTCCATCCTCCTCTTTCTGAACCTAGCTGTGCTATGCCTGTTCCAGACCAACCATTGGTCGGAGAGACTGTCAACTTGAGTTCACCGCCTATTGATCACTCTGTTTCGGAGTAGCGTCATGCTCATGTTCTTGTCTCGTCAGATTGTCCTGAGTCTGAAAATGACTCTCCTATCCTAGCTGATCACGCGAGTCCTTCTTCGGAGCAGGGGGGCAATCATATGATTCCCCCACTGAGTAGTTCAATCGTTTCCTTCGACTGGAGTCATTTGACCGCCTTCCGCCTTCCATCCCATGTGCCTTTCCAGATTTCAGTACGTGCCTCTGATAAGGTAGTACCTAGCACTGTCTTGGATGAGGGTGCATCTGTCAGTCTTATGCCTTCCACTACTTGGCAAGCTTTGGACTCCCCCCAGCTTGTGCCGGTCGCGCAGAATCTGGTGGCGTTTGACGGAGGAACCAATCAACCATTAGGGATCCTTCCACAGTTCCCTATTACTTTGGAAGGCAAAACCGTCTATATAGACGTACTGGTTACCCAAGGTGCTTTAGATTTTAGTCTTCTCCTTGGTCATGACTATGTTTATGCCATGGGGGCCCTTGTCTCTTCACTTTTCTGTGTGGTTTTCTTTCCACATGACAGAAGAATCGTGACTATAGATCAATTATCGTTCTTTAGTCCCCTGGTGCCTCCTTCACAGTTGTCATCCCCTTCTGGTTTTTATCCACCGGTTGTATCTGCCCCACTGCAGGTCAACTGTGTGGCTACTTATCCCGTGCCTATATCCAGTGATGATGCCGTCGTGCATAGTGTCCTGGGGGAATTGGGTCCTGAATTCCAAGATGTGATCCTTCCACCGGGAGTGGCACTCTTGGAAGCTACGACTTCCTATTCATTACGATGAAGTTCGTCCGGAGCATAGTTTTCTTTCCTATGTCAAGCTCCTAAAAAAATGAAACTGGGTCTAGTCGAGCATAGTTCCTGATCTTGTGTCAAGCTCGTTAAAAAATGAAACAAGGGTTATGAGGATAGTTCTTTCACTGTGTCAACCTCATTAAAAAATGAAACAACTCCCTTTCCAAATCGAGTCTTTTTGATTAAGATGTCGTAAAATACAAGTCGAGTCTTTTGAAGATCTCGAAAGTGAACCTTCATTCCATCCACTTTGTTGAATGCAATGAAGCTTGGGGGGGCATGTACCTCGTTTTGCGTCATTATGCTGGGGGCATACAAACTTATAAAAAGCATAGTTTTTTGTTTTAAGATTGTGTAAACATGAAATCGAATCCAAGCAGAGTTCTCCATGGTTCAAGCTTGTGTGAAAATGAACCCATACCCATTTTACATCTCGTGATTGTTGTCTTTATCCGCTAAATTTTGTTAGATGAGCCTTGGTTGTTTTCATCCCATCGCCACCATCGCTTTGGCCGATCATATGCTTTCACTTGCTTGTTTTCCTTTCCTGAGGGACCGTAGTTATGAGTGGTTTTGTTAGCCAGCCTCTTGACCATTACACGTTTTGAGCAGTTCCACCATTGTCGGAACCAGTTGCTACCCTTATACCACTTGTTCCTCTAGGACGAGTCACCTTTAAGCTCTTTTCTAACTCGTAAAATATGAAAAGATTGCTGAGTATTTTTTCCCTTTTCGACTCGTTAAAGAGAATAAACCTTCAGCTCTTTTCTGACCATTTAAAGATGAAAGGATTGCCGAGTTACTCCTCTTGACTCATTAAACATAAATAAGAGGCGGTCGCCTTTAAGCTCTTTTCTGACCGTTTAAAGATGAAAAGCTCATCGGGCCCTTGTCTTTTCAGGTTTGTTAACGGTTATAAAGCGACGTGGTTTCGATCGGTTTTTTACTTTTTCAGGTCGGAATCGCTACTTATGAAAAGTACTCCTCGGTCGTAATGATCGGGCGATTCTTTCGAGCATTGCTTTATAATTTTTCGGGCTCGAGAGACACAACTTTATGAAAAAGGACACCCTTGGAGTTTAATTTTCCGCTGTCTTTTCAAACTCTCTAAACATGAAAAGATGTTGAGTTCTTCCTTTGTCAGACTCGTTAAAACTTAATGACATCGGATTCCGTTGTAATGATGCCTCTCAAGAATATGCTATCCCCGTCAAGTTTGTCATCCAAAAATAACCGGGGTACTCATCAGAAATGGTGGGGAATAAAGGAACCACAATTATTGTCATGTCGGCAGTATGTCGCTCTTGAACATGGCACTTGTTTGCATTCGTGTCTGGGTGGGGACATCTCATCTTGTTTTTACACTTGCCTCCATGGGTTTGGGTTATCCTGTTTGACCTCTCATCTACTCATTGCCTTGTCACTATGACCCTTACTCATTTGATGTCGAATACTGCCAAGTCCACTGTCGTGCCGCCAATATGTTCAAGAGAATTTGACCTCTACAGAATACTCAACCTCCCTCGATACCTCACACAAAACATCTTATCCTTCTCTATCTTGCATCGATGATGTGGGAAACATTATGGCCCACCTTCGATCAAGGTCACTTCCTGTCGACTTCAACTCATTATCCAGGAAGTTGAATTAGAGACTCCCTGCAGGTACCTTGGAGCCTGCATGCCTCAATGGCAGGTTCTTCGTGTTCGACACGAGCTTTTCATCACTGGCCTCTGATCAGATGATTCTACGGGTGTTCGACACCGGCTCACTGATTCGCACGCCGTGGATTGTA
>APFE031655910.1:0-20177 GCA_000404065.3 Pinus taeda
CTTCTCCCTAAAAATCTATAACTTAGCCATGAATCTATCAATGGCTACTTGCATTTTGTGGCATTTCTCTTCTAATTTAAGCATAAGGTTTCTTTTGGAAAGAACCTTCCTAATCTCCAGAATGGCCTCAGTCCTATCTTCTATGTTAAGCTCATGGAGCTCATATCTATTCTTGTTGTTTAGGAAGTGGATAAGTTGATTGGAATCCTCTGGTTTATCCCCCAGTTCTTCCCTTACTTTTTGGATAGCTTTAGTAACTATCTTCACTAATTCTATCTGCTCAAATATAAGTTGAATTGATGGCCAAATATCATTGACAGATTCAATGATATTGGCCCAGAGCATTTCTTTGGTTTGTCCTATTGGTTTCTGTAGTGTTAAATCCTTCTCCAGGATTTTGATTCTCTCACCCATTCTTAGTGCATTTTGTGTTTCTTCTTTTTGCTAGAGTTGGGCAAGTTTACAATCAGTTTCCAGACTTGCTACCTTTTCCTTTAGTCTCTTCATTTCTATAGCCTGGATAGACATCTCTTCCATGGATTTTACTAATTCTGCTGCTTTCTCTCCCTGTGTACCTGTTGCTGTTGAAGATTCTGCTGTTACTAGCATTGCTTTGGCAGGTGGAGTTGTGGGTGCCAATGATGCTGCCAGTGTGGAAGGAACTGTCGTAGATACCATGGGGATGACAGTTCTAGAAGTTGTTGCCAAGTCACTTTGCTTCGACTGAATTAAAGTGTCCAACTTCTTCTCTGTCTCCTTGAGTTGATCATTTAGTTTAGGACCAAGTCCATGAGCTCTTCATGTCCTTGCTGTGCTTCTAGGACTTCCCTTGTCTGTGGGTGATGTAGCTGGGGTATCTTTAGCTGCTTCTTGAGTGCAACAATGTCATCATTTTTCTTTTTAATCAGCTGCTCTGTTGCTTTTACATCTTTGGGATCATGTCCCAATTCAATCCCTAAGTCCTCTAAGGACTTGATTCTATTATCCTTCGCCTGTGAGGAGGCCTTCTCCAACTGAAATTGTGCTGATATATTGTTTAGGGAGTTCTGTAATTGGTGGGAAATAATTTCCTTCCCTATTAATGTGGAGTATATAATCTCCCCTGTTTGCTTGTGTAGTTCAATATGGTCAATGGGATGAATATCCCTTGCCAGTACTTCAAAATCCACCTTTTTGAAATCTGATGCTGTTCTTGGTTGCTGAGTGGTTGGCTTGATGGAAGTCATCTGCATTTTCTCCTCTTTGATATCAAAGGCTGACATCAACCTATTCTGATTTGTAGGGTTCATTTTCAAATATTGGGCATATGTTTGGGCCTTAAGCCTTTCATTTCTGGATTTCATTTATTTGTATCTTTACTTAATGTCTTGGTCCTTATCTACAGGTATTCTGAAGGAAGATACCTCAATACTTTGCTACCTTTCCAACATCAGAGTTTGTGATGTGGAAGGCTCTGGCATGCCTCCAGATGGAGTGGCAGGCCTGCTCCTATTTCCTTATGTACTAGTGACCTCTGTTGTTTCCTCTGTGTATTCCTATTCAGAGACAGGATTCACTCTTTGTCTTTTGGTTTAGCTTGTTTCTGCATAAGCTTGTGAAGTTGCCCTTGCTGAAGTAGTGGCCCCTCCCCTATTTCTCTTTAGGCTTTTCTCCTCATTTAGAGGAGTCTGTACAATTGGAGGGGTACTCATGGTTGTCTCTGGTCTGTCTGATTTGTCTAGCACCTTTGATTTCCTTGGCACCTCTGATTCCTCTGGCACCTGCATGAAAGAAACCTCATCAAGTTGTTTTTCCAGATCTATTAGATCATTTTCTATATCTACCATGGTGCTGTCCTAATCAACTAATGTCCCTTCCACCCATTCTGATTGGTTGGCATAAGCTTCAATCTTAGGTATGGGATGGTGGATGAAAGGCCCTAGCTTGACCTTTTGTCTCTTCTTGGTAATGAATTCCAAAGGGTCATATCTCCAAACAAAACTTCTTTGGAATTTCATGCTTTGCAATATCAAGTCTACTTCACAGCCTGCTTCCCTAGAGTTACATATCAAGAGGCCCAGTTGGTATTTTATTTTGATGTTGGCCTTCTTCTTGGTATTGACAAAGTTTCTTTCATCTACACTGATAATCTGCCTGTAGTAATTTAAAGCAAATAACCTCATTGGGAGGTATTTTGGGAGTTTGTATGGAGCCAACATGCAACCATAGATTCTGATCTTGGTCTTGTTTTGGTACAAGTACCAATCACCTACCTTGGACTGTTTTGACAATTGCAGGATCCTTTTCATATCTGAACTGATTCTTGGAGGAGGGCTTCCTATCAACATTGTCACAATTGGATGCACAAATAGGTCAATAAAGTCAACATATGAATATGGGGAGTAATATTTGTAGATCAATGGGGTCCAAAAAATGACCAATCTGGGCTAACCCTTTGTGTCAAGCTTCTGAAGAGTGAATGGGAACTTATATGACTGATAATACAGGAAAAGATGGTACAAAACAGAGGAATATTTGAAGACTCTCTCATTGCTCATTCTAAGAAACTGGTCATGCATCCTATCAACTATAAATTTGGCATAGTCATAGATGACAGTAGGAGGCTGCCCTGGAGTGTAGATGGACATGAAAGCTAGGATAATTTCATCAATATATTCACTGGTGGTATAACCTAGGACACTAGATATCATGGCTACAATATCCTGACCTAATGGGGAAAAAATGGCAATTACATATGGAGGAGGATCCTTTGGGATATGTCTTTCTTCTCTGATGAAAGTTTGGAACATCTCAACGAATTTTGCAGTGGTAAGTTTGGGGAACTGGTCTAATAAGCTTCCAATTGAAAGAGGAGTTAGGATTTGCCCTGGTTGGAGTTGTAGCATTTCATTTATATACTCAACAAAGATCGTGAAAAAGTATGGTTTGGCTTGGGGATATGGCTACTCTTTGACTAGGAATATATTTGGCATGATAGTAGTGGACAATTTATGGGAAAATGTGGATTTCTGGGAACTGGTACTTGGGTAAATTGGACTCCCAAAGACCAATTTCATCTGCATGGTTTAAGTATCTATCCCTACTTCGACAGTGTACTTTTAGCAGGGATTCTAGGATAGAGGTTCCTTTATCTAGAAATCCTTATCAGCTAAGGGAAGGTGGTCCATGTCTATATGGGGAGTTGTGACAGGTCTTACATCCATGGCAATTGGGGCAGCCATTCTCAGTTCTTTGTGGATTTGAGAATGGGGGAGGTAATTTGTAGTGTTTTTAGGGCAATGGTGGTTCAACACATAGTAGGCTTGAGTTCTTTGAGTTTCTTCAATTAATTTTTATCTTAACTAAGAATACTCAGTAACTGGTTTTGAAATTGATAGGGTTTTTCGATGAATTGCGGCTTAAATACTTGGAATTGAGGTAAACTGGCTTTAAATAGGGTGGCTGGCAACTGCAAATGGTTGAAAGGGCTTTGTGTAGGCTGGAAAGCTAACTGGGTGCTCTATGGCGTCTTTGGAGTGCAATTGGACGTGGTTTGAGGGCTTCAACGTTTGCAGGTGCGTGCATGCGTTTTAGAGGTTTACAGTTGAAATTCCAATGAAAACAAATGATTTGGGGCTTTTTTGGCTTTATGCGCAAAAGTCAATCTTGACGGGTATGGGTTGAACAATGGTCAATTTGCCGTATAGCGCGCGGGTGGTAAACGGTTTCTATCGCACCGCTTTTGGGAGCTTGGTGGTATTTAGGAGGGGTCACCCAATTCCACTCTTCGGCTGACACGTAGCGTGGGGGGCTGGTGGACAAACCAGTTTATCGGGTGGGTATCATTCAGCAGATGGGTTGGCTCGATATGGATAAGGGCCATCAAATGTGGAGGGAAGCGATTGCACGGTGATCGGGTGGGGAAATTGCACGGAGGCTAGTGGGGGGCTTGGCGGGTGGTTAAGTGTGGCGGTATCGGGGTTAATGATGGCTCAAAGAGTGATTAGGCCATTAGGGTGATTAACGAAGGGTTTAAATGGTGCTTTATTCATTTTGATAGCAGATCGACCAATTAGAGATTTTGGTCGGGGTTTTAGGTGAGAATAATAGATTATATTTAAACTAAGGGGTAGTATTAATTAATATGTAGGAGTTATATATATACGGGGAAATTGGTTTTTCATCGGGATTTAATATAATAAAATTAGTAATTAATATGAAAGATGCGCGGAAAAGGAAAAAATCAATAAGTAAATGCTCTTTTTGTGAATTTGATGTTTTCACATATTTAACATTAATATTTAGGGTAATGTGTTTTTTGTTGGTTTTTTGGGAAAAAGAGGTTTTTCATGGGGATGATTATTTTCCCTAGGCAAATAGTGTTTTAACCTTAGGAAAAGGGGTTTTATTAGGGAAATGAGGGGGAATGAATTTTTATGAGGGTAATTTAGTACTTGATATCCATAAATCATTGAGCCGAGTGTCCAGTCCCTCCAAAAGTCAAAGAAATGCTCTGAGCCTCTTTGACTTAAAGGTTTTAAGTACTTTGAACTTTATTTATGGGAAATTAGTAAAGTAAAGGGGGAAAATGGATGGGGAAGTTAATTAATTAACTTTGTAAATCATTTGCCTGCTTTATTATTTATTCATATCTGGAACTTTTATGATGAGAATGATAAATATGCTCTTTGTTTAACCAATCATCATACTTATGCAACCTTTCTTGTACTTACCCATCTACTCATCCTACCATTTTTACTTCTCTTTATTAGGGTGCATTTGAGCTAGCAAACCCTTATCAAATATTTTTCTTTCTCTTTACAATAGTAAACTAACTAAATCTAACCTTATTACATCCAAGGGGTCATATTAAATAGTTGAGCTCCTTTTATTTACTCTACCTATCTAATTATCTGCTAAGGTTACACTGTTTGGCCATATTTTTATTCTCTATCTATAGACATGAATTGAAAACATGAAATAGTCAAGTTTAAACATTTTGACTATCATGGATTACAAACTGCACACAATCAATTATTATATACAAAAAGTAAATAGTAGTGGCATTTTGGCTTGCTCACTTTCATGGTCTTTTTCCTTTTCTTGGGGTTCATATTTTCATCTTTTTTGACTCTTTTTGTTTTTTTTTGTTCTTTGATTATTCTTTTAGGACATACCCTTTTTGCATTTTTTGTATTTTTTGAATATGGAAAACATTTGCAGAAAGCAAAGGTATGTACACATTACAAGGTTTAGTCTCAGTCGTTCAAAATTATGACTCCTATTGGTATAGGAACCTAATAGTGGCTCCACTTGGGGATGGCAATGTCAAGAACTTTGTAGATCAATGGCCTTCTGAATTGCTGTGATATTACCCTAAAACCTTCCCATTTATGCTTCTACGTTATTACTATTTATGACAATACAACTTTTAAAGCTTAGGGCCTTCTCTCTGGGCTTCAACTTCAAAAATCACCATCCAATCAACTCTAGACTTTTGAAAGTAAAGTATGTACAAATGATAAGTGAAGTTAGTAACTAGGTTCAATATAGTGTTTGATCATTTGACCATTCACTGGTCCTCCTTCTACTTCTGTGCCATCCATTTCTCATAGGAAGAAAGCATTATTACCTCTGAAAGCATAAATGATATATGGGCCTTTCCATAGGAAATCAAATTTCCCATGTTTACCTTTATCTTCTCTCCTTGAATCCCATTTTAGAACTTTGTCCCCTAGGTAAAAATCTTTAGCCTTAGTCCTTTTATCAAAAGTCCTCTTGATCCTTTCTTGCACAACCTGAGATCCAATGTACACTTCTTCCCTGGTTTGCTGCAAGTGAATTGTTTGATTGATTCTTCTTTGGATGTCATTTGGTTCAACCTGCAACTCTTGGAGCAACTTTATTACTGGTGTTCCCAAGGAATATGGGAAAACAACTTCCATTCCATAAACTAATTGATAGGGAGAAGTACCAATTTATTTCTTTGTGGTTAACCTGTCTGCCCATAAGGCATTTACTAGCTTTTTGTTCCATGTTTTCTTGTTATCGTCTAACAATTTTTTGATGATATTTACCAGAATTTTGTTCGAGGATTCTGCTAGTCCATTTCCTTGAGGGTAATAAGATGTGGAATGGCCCAGGGTTATATGATACTTACTACATAAATATATCATTTTTTCTGGATTTGAAATCTGCTACATTATCAATGATGATTTTGGTTGGGCACCAAAATCTAGATAGGATGTTGGCCTCAAGGAAGGTTATTATAACAGTGTTAGTGGCTTGTCTTGATGGTATGGCTTTTGTCCATTTTGTGAAATAGTCTATAGCAGTGAGGATCCATCTGTGTTGGGCAGAGGAAGGTGGGTGGATTTCACCAATGAAGTCTATACCCCATTATTGAAAAGGTGCTTTAGCAGAGATTAGTTTTAGGGGTAGGGGTAGAAGCTTTTTCTTTCCTTCAAAAATTTGACATTTATGACAGGGAGTTACGTATTAATTTAAATCAGAAAACAAAGTAGGCCAATAGAAACCGACTCTAAGAATTTTTTCAGTAGTGGTTTTCCAGTAAAGATGTCCTCCACAGTCACCTGCATGAAACTCTTGTAACAATTTGTCAGATTCTTCTTTCAATAAAAAGTTGAGAAGAATACCTTCATGATTCCTCTAAAACAAAGCATTATCTACTATGCAAAATTTTAAGGATTTCATTTTTAAAAATCTGCTTTTGTCCTGGATAATTCAGGAGGAGCTTGTAGATTTAGTAAAACATATATGATATCAACATACCATGGTCATTCAATAAAGGTCTGGTTGATTGGTGGAGTCGCCATCTCCTCTTCATTATCCATTTCTACAATAAAATTTATATCTAAGGTCTAACAGTCCGATTCAGCCATGAGCTTGGCTAAACCTTTGCCTTTGATTGACTTTGTTGGTTTGATTTCTAGGTAATATTCCAAAATAGTAGCGATCCATTTCCCTCTCTTTCCATCTGGACCTTCCTGAGTTAGGATGTCATTGACTACTGAATTAGGGACATAGGCTACTATATGAGAATATAAAATGTAAACTATGAAATCTTTGATAGCTTTGACCAAAGCAAAGGCTTGTTTTTCCATTATGTTGTATTTTAAGCCCTCAAGGCTTTGCTAAAAAAGGCAATAGGTTGTTCATAACCCTGATCATTTTTCTACAGTAGAACTACAACAATTGTATGTTCTGAAGCAAAGGAAAATAAAATTAATTCTCTGTCAAATTTTGGACTGATCAAAACTGATGTTTCAGTAAAGGCTAGATTAATGTCTTTAAAGGATTTCTTAGCCTCATGGTCCATTTTATGGTCAAATCTTTTTTCAACATATTGTTCAATGATCTAATTAATTTTGCTAGGTTAGAAATAAATCTCCTAAGAAAGTTAATTTTCCCTAAAAAGGCTTGTTGCTCCTAGGATGTTGTATCTGTAAGATGGCTTCTATTCTTGCAGGATCTATTTGGATACCATCTTTTGAGATTATATTCCCTAATAGCTTTCCCTCTTCTAACCCAAATAATCATTTCTTGGGATTTAAAGAAAATTCCATACTTCCTGCATTTGATGAAAACCTGCCTTAGATGATCTAAGTGTTGATTATCAGATTTTGAGAATACAGTGATGTCATCTAAATATATTACTAGGAAGTCATGAATTTCCTTGGCAAAAGCTATGTCCATGGCTCTTTGGAAAGTGGCCCCTGCATTCATTAATCCAAAAGTCATTTCACATACATGAATGTGCCCCAAGGAGTAGTAAATGCAGTTTTGGTCTGATCATTTGGGTGAACTAAAATCTGATTGTAACCAGAAAACCCATCCAATAATGAGATTTTGGTTGATCCAACTACCCTTTGTAAGATATAATCCATTTTAGGGAGAGGGTAATTGTCTTTGAGTGAAACTTTATTAAGATTTCTAAGATCAACACAAAGTCTGATCTCACCAGTTTTCTTCCTTGTTTGCACTAAATTTGAAATCCAATCAGAGAATCTGATTGGTGCTATTATCTTGGCCTCATACATCCTTCAGATTTCCTTTTCAATAGGAGGCAATATGATGGGATTAATCCTCCTAAGCTTTTGTCTGAAAGGTTTCTGGTTTTCTTTTATGGGGATGGTGTGTTGTATGATGTTGGTGTGATAGGACTTGAGGTCCTCATAACTCCAAGCAAAGACATCTTGGAATTATTTTAATAGTTCAAGGCATTTCACTTTTTTGGTAGGAGGTAATGACTTCAAAATTTTGATTAATTTTGGACTTTCCTTAGTGCCTATATTACACTCCTCTATATCAGATTTTAAGGGTTCCATATTTGGTTTTCTAGGGAAATCATTTGAATCAAACACGTCTTCCAAAGGGGTTAATCCTTTCGGGAAAAAGTTGTCTTTGAGATTAATGACTTTAGAGTCTTAGTCAATTGTTTCATCAATCTCAACTTGCTTAAGGTTTTCTACATCTGATTTTGCAAATCTAGTGGGATAAAATCTATCTATCTTTTCATCTTCTAATTCATTAATTTCTATCTCATCTTTAAAATTAGGATCTAATGTTATGTTAGTATCTATATTACTATTTACAAATTCTTCTTCTAAGGTTAAAAAATTGCTTATCTGTTTGTTATTAGCAAATACTTGCTAGTTTTTCAAGTTATCTGGGATAGCAGGTCTGTGCTTGACCTCAGCAGTGTACTGATGGTTAGGTTGAAAAGGTAACTTACAAGTGCTGCAAACATAGCTAAACTATGATCCTGCATATTATGTTTCCTTGGGATGACTGCAAGTTTAGTTTCTAGGAAAGTATTCATTATTTCTACAATTTCCCCTCTATAAAAACTTAATCTAGGATCTCTGGTCATATATACAACATTAATTTGTTTTATAACTAACTCAGAGTGTCACATAATAGAAACTGTTTTGGCTCCTAAATTCCTAACTAGTTTGAGACCTAAAATTAGGGCTTCATACTCAGCCATGTTATTTGTGCATTTAAAATTCAGTCTGTAAGCATGGCCCTTTGAGTGATCACTCTCCTGATTGTATATCCATATTCCCGCTCCTGCTCCTAACTTATTTATTGATCCATCAATTCATGGTGCCATAATATCTCATGTTCATAATTTTCACTGCCAGGGGGAACAAAATTTTCATTGTCTGTTGCATTTTGATTATCTTGTTTATTAGAAAGATCTTGAGTTTGGACAGTTCCATTTTCAGTTGTAACTGCAATTTCTTTTGGTTTTGAAATAATACAGTTTGAAGTAGTTTGTTGTGTTTGTTCAACATTATACAAAATAAAAGAGTCAATGTTCGAATGCATGGAGTAGATAGGAAAGTTTTGAGGCCTATCTTGGCTACTAACCACATATTTCATTAGGGTCTCTCTGTACAACTTTTTAGGCTGTCCAAAAACAAATATTGTGGCATATGACATGTCAAGATGTAAAGATCCTTGGAGTTTAGCTCCCCATGATCTAGACAATAGCATGCCATATTTAGGTGGGATGTCAGCGACTACTATATCCATGAGAATGTTTTTAGTAGGATATTGTACTAAGGAAACACACAGGTCTTTGATTAACTCTACACACTTTACTTGACTTGAGTCAAATGAAAATAAGTCCTTGTAAGGTATTGTAATGTCTAAGTTTAATTTTTCCATAACTTATTTGGGCATTAAATTGTGTGAGGCCCTAGAATCTAACATTGCGTTGTGTAAGATTTTATCATGAATGCTAAGGCTAATATAAAAGGGTGGTATCCCTCCTTCTAGTGGTTTTCCGTTAACATCAGGGCCAAATATAAGTTTTGGCTGATCATCAAACAAGTTGACAAAATCTTCATTCCCAACAATGTTTAAGGTTTGGTTTATTTGAGACTTATAGGTTTCACTTTTAATCAGATATGTTAAGGGAACTAATTTTTTTTTTAGTTTAGCTACCTCTGGTCCCAAATTGAAAGGAAAAGGGGCTTTTTCTATTTGAGGGCTTGGAATTTTCATAGCAGGAATTGGAGTAGGTTGCTATTCTCTTTCTGTATTTGGGGACTTTTTATGTGGATTTTCTAATATGGTGTTTGAATATTTTTCCACTGTTTCCTTGGAGGGGATTGAAGTGGATGGTTGATCATTATGGGGTTGATTAGGGGTTATATCTACAATGGTGGGACCAGGAGGGTTATGGTTTGGTCTAGGGAGGATTTGGAGAGTTTTAGTAGTTGGAGCTGCTTTGATTTTTCTGGGTTGATTTGGCATTGTTTTCTTGGTTTGGTCAGGAGTATCAGTATTCTTTTTACTCCTCAAGTTATATTGTTTGTGTACTTCAAAGATGGTAGAATCATATCCTTTTTTATAGTCAAATGATTCTTTGAATTGGGTCTGCAATTGCTGCAACATATGTGGTTCCTGCTCATCTTGGGTCAAGAAGATAATTTCCTCATCATCCAATCCCATCAAGTTAATGTCTGTGTCTTGTTTAGGGTCATCTGAATGGGATGTTTCAGCATAGTTTTCTTGAAAGGGAGGCCTAATATTCTAATTAGGTCCATTCTTTCAAGTATTTTGATTCTGATTCTTTCTAAAGTTTGGGTTTCTAATTGGAGGTGCTTGTTGATTATCCTATTGAGGCTTCCTCTCCATATTATCTATCCTATCCATAAACTTTTCCATACTCTTGGCCAGAACATCTATTTTAAGGTCAGAGGGTGAGGCTTCATCTTTCACAGATCCTCTCCTTTCATTCTTAACCCTAGCTCTTTTTGCTAGCAAATTGGCCTATACACTAATTCACTCTGCATGTCTTCTAAAGTTGGGGGATTTCTCTCTCTGAGTTGGAATGCCATGTCAGTATCAAACCCATTAGGAAATTTTATTAATTCTAAGTCAGGCGGGGGTCTAAGATTAACTGGTATTACATTGTATATGTTGTTAAATCTGGTGCAATAATCTTGGACTGTTTCATTTGGTCCTCTTTTAATATTTTCGTACTCTAAAAGGATCTGCAACGGGTTCTTTTTATTTTCCCATCTATTTAAAAATCGCTGGTAAAATATATCTAGACTATCTATGCTATTAGCAGGTAAAGCTCTAAACCATTTCCTAACATCGTCAGCTAGAGTCTGAGCAAAAAGTCTCATTTGAACATCTCCAATATCAATTTCATGCAATTCAAAGTAATCAGTCATTTTGTTTACATGATGTTGTGCTGTATAAGGTCCTATGCCATCAAACTGGACAATTTTGTTTTGGTAGTCTTGTGGCATGGCACCAAGTGAGGCAGGTAACACAAGAGGAACATATCTATTTTCCATGGCTCTAAGTTGGGAAGGGCTAAGACGTGGGGTTGAGGTACTTGGAGATGATACATTAGTCGATGGAGAATAAGGAGTAATAGGTGATTGATGGGTAATGGTAGGTTGGTAGGGAAGTGAAGGTATAAATGGAGGTGGGGAATGAACTTCAGAGGTTGAAGGGAATAATGGTGAACTAAGAGTAGTGGACATTGGTTCAGAAAGCTTGGGGATCTTAGTAGTAGTAAGGGATGACTGAGGGGAATTTAGAATATACTCATCAATTGACTCGTTTGTCTTTTGGACTTCGAGGTCTGTAATAAACTTTGGATCTAGAACTATGTCATCAAATGCACTTTTAGACCTGGTTCTAAATAAGGAAAGGTCAAATGACACATCAAAGGGAAGGTATTCTAAAAACAACCACTCATCAGGGCATGAATTTGCTTTGATTGAAGGTGTTGGACTGACTGAACTTTCTTGGCTTTTGGGTCTTCTCGAAATCAGGCTGGGATTATCTACTACTGGGGCAGGGTTTGGATCTGGATTAGCCCTAGTATAGTGAGTTCTCCTTGAAGCCAAAATTTCAAGCTTTTCTAATTACTTTTTTTTTATTGTGAAATTTTGTAAACAACTTCTAATAAACCCTTCAAGAGGCTTGAAATAAAGATTTGAAATTTTCTCAAAGGTTTATTAAGATTGAGGATTTAAGTCCCCAGTATGGTCGCCACTATGCTATCACTCAATATTTTTCTCTAGAAGTTATCAGAAGAAGGAAGCATTCGAGGTAACCACAAACCAATCTTTTAGGCTTAGGCTCTAGCCAACCTAAGCCCAGAGAGGGCTCTCTCTATAGGTTTTTATGAGATTTCAGCCTAGTAGTGTTCATGGGGTTTTGGTTTTGGATTTAAGGTTGGGTGGTGGAATTCTTGGAGCAGATGGATAGAGCTAGGTCTTCAAGCCATTGGGCCATGGAGTCAGCAAATGGATAGCATAACTGGATCATATCATTAAAGGGAATGTTCACAGGGCAGGCTAGCAAAGCAACATGCAAATCTTTAGGCCTAATGGGTGAAGTAATTCTAACCAGGGTGAAAGGGCACTTAAGAATCCTTGGACCGGGATCAGAATGAAGAATAGAGGATGATCATTAACAAAGGGAAATTAAGAATCCTTTGCTATAGACCAGAGGAGAAACTACGGAAGCTAAGGAGCAGTTAAGACTTCCCTAGCTAAGATAGTTTAGAAGAAAACATTCAGAATGTAAAATAGTCAAGACATAGTGCATTTAAGCAATTTCTAAAATATCATTCCTTGTTATACATTTAGATTGTAGAAATTTACACAAAATATTATGGAAAAAACATAAGGAAAAACAACATTGAACATAGGAGAATACTTATTTGTATTTTGCTTTACACAAGAATCCTATAAAATATTTGATCTTTATTCCTTGATCCAGCAAGCCAATCCAGTCATTGATACAATAGAACTTTGATTTGAGAGAAAAAGTCTATAGAAATGTCTTGGAATCCACCCTACATACTTTGAAATGTGAAGTATACAAAAATATTTACAAAATATCTAAAAACAACTTGAGACTTAATCTAGGGAATAAAAATATCTTCTTCCATGAAGATAGAGACAGATATTGAACTGCTTCATGTTGTCCCTTTTATTGTGGTGTTGCTGGCTGTTTCAGTTAATTTGGAGCCCTTTAAGTTGGCTGATATTTGTAGCATTTCTACGCTGGAATCTTCTTTGCTTTCATCTTTCAACTGATACTCTTTGACCCTACTACTCTTTGACCCTGCTGCTCTTCTTTTACCTGTTTCACTTGGCTGCCTTCAGATTTACTGTGCAATAACTTTTTGATGTAAAATTATCATAGTAAATCTGTCATTTTTTCCCACCATTCTACATCAGGAAATTTTACATTTACCATCCTTCTGTAGATTTCATCTGCCTTGGCGTATTTTGCAAAATTTTGCTTAGTGAGGAACAAGTGTTTCACCTCATGCTCTAGGAAAAACAAGTTCTCCAATGTGTCATATAACACTTTGCCTGTTGGTAGGGCTTTAATGGCTGAAGTACTTGGTTGTTCCTTAGCCAATTTTCTTAGTCTATCTCCATAGTCCAGTAGGGGCATGAGCTTGTCATTGATTACCATAGGACTGGGAAGACCCTTCTACCTAAAAATCTGAATCTTAGCGATGAATCTATCAATGGCTACCTGCATGTTATGGCAGTTCTCTTATAATTTAAGCCTAAGGTTTCTTTTGGAAAGAACCTTCCCAATCACTAGAATGGCCTTAGTCCTATTTTCTATTTTAAGCTCATGGAGCTCATATCTATTCTTATTGTTTAGGAAGTGGATGAGTCAATTGGAATCCTCTGGTTTATCCCCCAGTTCTTCCTTTACTTTTTGGATAGCTTCAGTAGCTATCTTCACTAATTCTGTCTGCTCAAATATAACTTGAATTGATGGCCAAATATCATTGACAGAGTCAATGATATTGGCCCAGAGCATTTCTTTGGTTTGTCCTAGTGGTTTCTGTAGTGTTAAATCCTTCTCCAGGATTTTGATTCTCTCACCCATTGTTAGTGCCTTTTGTGTTTCTTCTTTTTGCTAGAGTTGGGCAAGTTTACAATCAGTTTCCAAACTTGCTACCTTTTCCTTTAGTCTCTTCATCTTTGTAGCCTGGATAGACATCTCTTCCATGGCTTTTACTAATTCTGCTACTTTCTCTCCCTGTGTACATGTTGTTGCTGAATATTCAGCTATTACTGGCAATGCTATGGTAGGTGGAGCTGTGGGTGCCAATGATGCTGCCAGTGTGGAAGGAACTTCCATAGATACTATGGGGATGACAGTTCTAGAAGTTGTGGCTAAGTCACTTTGCTTCGACTGAATTAAAGTGTCCAACTCCTTCTATGTCTCCTTGAGTTGATCGTTTAGCTTCAAGACCAAGTCCATGAGTTCTTCATGTCCTTGTTGTGCTTCTAGGACTCCCTTTGTCTGTGGGTGATGTAGCTGGGGTATCTTTAGCTGCTTCTTGAGTGCAACAATGTCATCATTTTTCTTTTTAATCAGCTGCTCTGTTGCTTTTACATCTTTGGGATCATGTCCCAATTCAATCCCTAAGTCCTCTAAGGACTTGATTCTATTATCCTTCGCCTGTGAGGAGGCCTTCTCCAACTGAAATTGTGCTGATATATTGTTTAGGGAGTTCTGTAATTGGTGGGAAATAATTTCCTTCCCTGTTAATGTGGAGTATATAATCTCCCCTGTTTGCTTGTGCAGTTCAATATGGTCAATGGGATGAATATCCCTTGCCAATACTTCAAAATCCACCTTTTTGAAATCTGATGCTGTTCTTGGTTGCTGAGTGGTTGGCTTGATGGAAGTCATCTGCATTTTCTCCTCTTTGATATCAAAGGCTGACATCAACCTATTCTGATTTGTAGGGGTCATTTTCAAATATTGGGCATATGTTTGGGCCTTAAGCCTTTCATTTCTGGATTTCATTTATTTGTATCTTTACTTAATGTCTTGGTCCTTATCTACAGGTTTTCTGAAGGAAGATACCTCAATACTTTGCTACCTTTCCAACATCATAGTTTGTGATGTGGAAGGCTCTGGCATGCCTCCAGATGGAGTGGCAGGCCTGCTCCTATTTCCTTATGTACTAGTGACCTCTGTTGTTTCCTCTGTGTATTCCTATTCAGAGACATGATTCACTCTTTGTCTTTTGGTTTAGCTTGTTTCTGCATAATCTTGTGAAGTTGCCCTTGCTGAAGTAGTGGCCCCTCCCCTATTTCTCTTTAGGCTTTTCTCCTCATTTAGAGGAGTCTGTACAATTGGAGGGGTACTCATGGTTGTCTCTGGTCTGTCTGATTTGTCTAGCACCTTTGATTTCCTTGGCACGTCTGATTCCTCTGGCACCTACAAGAAAGAAACCTCATCAAGTTGTTTTTCCAGATCTATTAGAGCATTTTCTATATCTACCATGGTGCTGTCCTAATCAACTAATGTCCCTTCCACCCATTCTGATTGGTTGGCATAAGCTTCAATCTTAGGTATGGGATGGTGGATGAAAGGCCCTAGCTTGACCTTTTGTCTCTTCTTGGTAATGAATTCCAAAGGGTCATATCTCCAAACAAAACTTCTTTGGAATTTCATGCTTTGCAATATCAAGTCTACTTCACAACCTGCTTCCCTAGAGTTACATATCAAGAGGCCCAGTTGGTATTTTATTTTGATGTTGGCCTTCTTCTTGGTATTGACAAAGTTTCTTTCATCTACACTGATAATCTGCCTGTAGTAATTTAAAGCAAATAACCTCATTGGGAGGTATTTTGGGAGTTTGTATGGAGCCAACATGCAACCATAGATTCTGATCTTGGTCTTGTTTTGGTACAAGTACCAATCACCTACCTTGGACTGTTTAGACAATTGTATTTTTCCTTAATGTCTTGGTCCTTATCTACAGGTATTTTGAAGGAAGATACCTGAGTACTTTGCTGCCTTTCCAACATCTGAGTTTGTGATGTGGAAGGCTCTGGCATGCCTCCAGATGGAGTGGTAGGCCTACTCCTATTTCTTTCTGTACTAGTGACCTCTACTGTATCCTCTGTGTATTCCTATTCAGAGATAGGATTCACTCTTTGTCTTTTGGTTTGGCTTGTTTTTGCATAATCTTGTGAAGTTGCCTTACTGAAGTAGTGGCCCCTTCCCTATTTCTCTTTAGGCTTTCCTCCTCATTTAGAGTAGTCTGTACAACTGGAGGGGTACTCATGGTTGTCTCTAGTCTGTCTGATTGGTTTGGCACCTTTGATTTCCCTGGCACCTATGATTCCTCTGGCACCTGCAGGAAAGAACCCTCATCAAGTTGTTTTTCCAGATCTATTAGAGCATTTTCTATATTTACCCTGGTGCTGTCCTGATCGACTAATGTCCCTTCCACCCATTCTGATTGGTTGGCATAAGCTTCAATCTCAGGTATGGGATAATGGATGAAAGGCCCTAGCTTGACCTTTTGTCTCTTCTTGGTAACGAATTCCAAAGGGTCATATCTCCAAACAAAACTTCTTTAGAATTTCATGCTCTGCAATATCAAATCTGCTTCACAACTTGCTTCCCTATAGTTACATATGAAGGGGCCTAGTTGGTATTTTATTTTGAAGTTGGCCTTCTTCTTGGCATTGACAAAGTTTGTTTCATCTGCACCGATAATCTGCCTGTAGTACTCTAAAGCAAATAACCTCATTGGGAGGTATTTTGGGAGTTTGTATGGAGCCAACATGCAACTAGAGATTCTGATCTCGGTATGGTTTTGGTACAAGTACCAATCACCTACCTTGGATTGTTTTGACAACTGCAGGATCCTTTTTATATCTGAACTGATTCTTGGAGGAGGGCTTCCTATTAACATTGTCACAAGTGGATGCATAAATAGGTCAATAAAGTTAGCATATGAATATGGGGAGTAATATTTGTGGATCAATGGGGTCCAAAAAATGACTGATCTGGGCTAACCCTTTGTGTCAAGATTCTGAAGAGTGAATGGGAACTTATCTGACTGATAATATAGGAAAATATGGTACAAAACTGAGGAACATTTGAGGACTCTCTCATTTCTCATTCTAAGAAACTGGTCATGCATCCTATCAGCTATAAATTTGGCATAGTCATAGATGACAACAAGAGGTTGCCCTGGAGTGTAGATGGACATGAAATCTAGGATAATTTCATCAATATATTCACTGGTGGTATAACCTAGGACACTAGATATCATGGCTACAATATTCTGACCCAATGGGGAAAAAATGGCAGTTACATATGGAGGAGGATCCTTTGGGATATGTCTTTCTTCTCTAATGAAGGTTTGGAACATCTCAACCAATTTTGCGGTAGTAATTTTGGGGAACTGGTCTAATAAGCTTCCAATTGAAGAGGAGTCAGGTTTTGCCCTAGTTGGAGTTATAGAATTTCATTTATAGACTCAGTAGTGATGGTGAAAAGTATGGTTTGGCTTGGGGACACGACTGTTATTTGATTAGGAATATATTTGGCATGACAGTAGTGGACAATTTTTGGGAAAATGTGGATTTCTGGGTACTAGTACTTGGGAAAATTGGACTCCCAAAGACCATTTTCATCAGCTTGGTTTAAGTATATATCCCTACTTTGACAGTGTACTTTGAGTAGGTATTCTAGGACAGAGGTGTCCTTTATTTGGAAATCCTTATCAGCTAAGGGAAGGTGGTCCAGGTCTAGATGGGGAGTGGTGACAGGTCATACATCCATGGTAATTGGGGCAGCCATTCTCAATTCTTTGTGGATTTGAGAATGGGGGAGGTAATTTGCAGTGTTTTTAGGGTAATGGTGGTTCAACACAGAGTAGGCTTGAGTTCTTTGAGTTTCTTCAATTAATTGTTATCTTAACTAAGAATACTCAGTAACTGGTTTTGAAATTGACAGGGTTTTTCGGTGAATCGTGGCTTAAATATCCGGAATTGAGGTAAACTGGCTCTGAACAGGGTGGTTGGCAACTGCAAGTGGTCGAAAGGGCTCTGTGTAGGCTGGAAAGCTAACTAGGTGCTTTGTGGCGTCGTTGGAGTGCAATTGGACGTGGGTTGACGGCTTCGATGTTCGCAGGTGCGTGCATGCGTTTAAGAGGTTTACAGTTGAAATTCCAATGAAAACAAATGATTTAGGGCTTTTTTGGCTTTATGTGCAAAAGTCAATTTTTGCGGGTACATGGTGAACAATGGTCAATTTTTCATGTAGCGGGTAGGTGGTAAACGGTTTCTATCGCACCGATTTTAGGCGTTTGGTGGTATTCGGGAGGGGCCGCTTGATTCCACTCTTCGACTGACATGTAGCGTTGAGGGTTGTTGGACAAACCACTTTATCAGGCGGGTATCATTCAGCGGATGGGTTGGTCCAATATGGATAAGGGCCGTTGGATGTGGAGGAAAGCGATCGTATGGTGATCGGGCGGGGAAACTGCACGAAGGCTAGTGGGGGGCCCGACGGGTTGTTAAGTGCGACAGTATCAGGGTTAATGATGTCTCAAAGAGTGATTAGGCCATCGGGGTGATTAACAGAGGGTTTAAATGGCGCTTTATTCATTTTGATCGCAGATCGACCAATTAGAGATTTTGGTTAGGGTTTTAGGTGAGAATAATAGTTTATATTTAAACTAAGGGGTAGGATTAATTAATATGTAGGAGTTATATATATACGGGGAAATTGGTTTTTCATCAGGATTTAATATAATAAAATTAGTAATTAATATGAAAGATGCGCGGAAAAGGAAAAAACCAATAAGTAAATGCTCTTTTTGTAAATTTGATGTTTTCACATATTTAACATTAATACTTAAGGTAATGTGTCTTTTGTGGGTTTTTTCGAAAAAAGAGGTTTTTCATGGGGGTGATTACTTTCCCTAGGAAAATAGTGTTTTAACATTAGGAAAAGGGGTTTTATTAGGGAAATGAGGGGAGATGAATTTTTATGAGGGGAATTTAGTACTTGATATCCACAAATCATTGAGCTGAGGGTCCGATCCCTCTAAAATTTAGAGAAATGCTTTGAGCCTCTTTGACTTAAAGGTTTTAAGTACTTTGAACTTTATTTATGGGAAATTAGTAAAGTAAAGGGATAAAATGGATGGGGGAAGTTAATTAACTGACTTTGTAAATTTCTAGATTAAATTTCGGCAGCCATTTTTAAGGAGAATCTGGCAATGGGTGTAATGGTGCAGGTATAGTGACCACACAAGGACTACTCCATGGATTTTGAGCCATTGTCAAATTAATAGTAGATGATATTTCCGATGAAATTCCAGATGTGTGAGGAGGAGTTGATATTGAGGTTTGAGGTTGGGATGTTGAAGTTCTTGATCCCTGTTGAACAACAATGTGTAATGGAGGGGTGGATGACTAACTTCGCACTGGAGAAGATGAGATGGAGGATGATGATGAGAAAGTCTCACTGTGAGATCCTTCAGTGGTATTCTTTTCCCTTTTCCTTTTGGGTAAAGTCAACTCAGTAGGTTCAATACCGAGCTTCCCGCTTTGAAGTCTGGTGAGAGGGTGAGGTGGATTGAATTGCGAAGTCTCACTGCCTTGAGATACCTCAGATTTCTGTGGTGATATCGAAAAGCCTTGAAGTTTATGGATGAGAGACTAGACTTCAGGAGACTCAGGACTTAATCGTTCTGTGGTATGTTGGGTTTGAGCAGTTGTAGTTGACTCCTCTTCTTCTCGTTTGAATACTGGTGTTCAAGCATGCAAACGGGAGGTCCGAGGTGAGTTGGAGGGAGATTTACTCTCATAATGGGTTATAGGTTTGGGTTTGATCACCATTCATAGTTCATGCCCTCCTTCTAGTGCCAAAAATTTTGATGCCTCAAAAATCGTTGCAACAACATCGGGAAAACCACCCGGTCCGGACCTTAAAGGCAACTCCTTTTCCGTTTGGTGTGGTGGCTCCGACTGGAAATAATGGGACCAATTTCCCAATAATTCGAAGATGGGATGGATAAGTGGTGGATTTCTAATATCTAATGATGATGGATGATGATTTAATCTACAAAGTAAAATTATAAACAACTAATCTATCCTGGGGAATTTCTGCTTTAGTGTAACTTTTGATGATCTTTATCCACAAACAGGCATATAGATGACTCTATTAGTGAATAAAGACATTTATTCATATGATAATTAATTTGTTCAAGTAGTTGAACAAAGTAATGATTAAAACATTATTACACTATTCTTCATATATCATTGAGATAAATATGATTGAAAGAATAACACTCCTTAAACATTCAATAGCGATAAGCATAAGGATTGCTGTTAAAACAC